>JAZHYW010049476.1:0-247350 GCA_037355805.1 Ixodes ricinus | reverse complement strand
GAATAAATTGTTCGCGTTGCAAACGTAAGAAATTCGGGTAGTAGCTAATGCGTCGCATTATGCACATACTAAACCACTCTTTTAAACGTGAAGTAATGAAAATAAAATAATATTTGCAGAATATAAGCCCACGACAATGTACGCGGCATCGCTTGGAACTCTCAATCATCCCTTACCACGGATTACTAATTACGGACTTGAGATGATTTAACACACACTTCCAACGGTACTGATTAAAAAAAAAAAGTGGAAATATTTGTATTGATGCGATGAATAAGGAAGCAATACGCAAAATATTCGTCCTCTTGCCGATCAAGCGTTTTATCTATATATCAATGATTGTTTCTGTATTGTAAGTTCGTATTCTTTCTTTCGGCCGATCTGCCAGTATAGAGGCAAGGGCTTCGTCAAGCTGAACTTCTGCAGCTTTTTTCCCCTCGTCTTTATCGCCCATTTGTATGTGGGTAAATAAAATAAATTGAGTAAGATTTCTTTTTTTGAACGGTATTTTCTGTGGCACCACTTTCCTCCTTTTTTTTACCTAAATAAGTTTTTTTATCCTATTATTTAGATCAAGTTGCGCGACATGGTACTCTGGGTGCTACGCTGCGACTTACCTATTTTCTAATGTCATTACGCCACGCCGCGTGTAGAGTTCTGAAGATGGCGATGCTGATATCCGGCATTCTTTTCCCCACAATTATCAGTACTGCTTCGAAATAAGGCACGCTTTATAGCGTGCCTCACGAATATCAGCCCGAAAAATGGTGACTAATTAGAAGCGCAATTGCCGATGCTACCACATTTGTTTTCCTTCTCGTGTTTGGTTCACCGCTTCATAGACCCTTTTCAAAAAACCCGCCCCACCGCCCATCCGCCATTGCTTGATCACGTGCTCTAAGCATGGAGTGGATACGAGTGTGACGTCAGCGTTCGGCGAGTACTCGGATCCAATCAGGCGCTTTCTAAACAATGGCGACCGCCAATGTTGCTTGATGGACTTAAAAAAAAAAGACTATTGTCACGCTTATATTCCGCTAAATTTAGTGTGACTGCGGAGCTCGTAAGAACTCGTACATAAACACTCCGCGCAACTGACAACACGCTCGTAAAAAAAGGAAAATATAGACATTTATTTATGCTTGTTTTTTTTTGTTTACCGCTAGATAAAGCATGCATCGCCGGAACACTCAGCCTCCGCCCAAATGTAGCGCTAGCGGTCAGGAGCAGATGCCAAAGTTTCAGAACTAGCCGATTGCTTATTAAAAAATTATGTTTTTTTTTTAAATCTTTTAATGGGAAATACGAGGCCCGTTCTTAGTAGTTGGCGCCATTCAGCCCCGATCTATGCGTGGCTTCTGTGGCCCACCATTTTACCATTGAAAATCTCCGAAAATCGCTAATAACTTTTGTATAAGACTACAGTTTGTTCTCAAAACATTGGCATCGGGATCGAACTGCTAGCGCTACATTTTTAGGCAGGAACAGAGTTCGTTTCACGATGCGGAGTTTATTTTTGCGAATAAACGAGGATACTGTAAACAAAATGTTTCAGTTTCGGCATTCGTACAACTACGATAGAGTTCGTTTATTGAGCCTTATGTATAAGTT
The DNA here is from genome assembly GCA_037355805.1 of Ixodes ricinus. Classification (NCBI taxonomy): domain Eukaryota; kingdom Metazoa; phylum Arthropoda; class Arachnida; order Ixodida; family Ixodidae; genus Ixodes; species Ixodes ricinus. The sequence continues at coordinate 245,739 of JAZHYW010049476.1, read as the reverse complement.
TGTATAACCTGAGAGGAAACTCGCAATCTTTTCCCCAACCTTGCCGAGCCTTCGACCGTGTTCGCGTTTCAGAGGATAACGCCTGCAGGGCGTAGCGCGTGACGCCACTTTTCTTCTTTTTTCTTTCTTCCTGGATGTTTATTGGTCCGTTAGCGCGGCCCGTTATCGAAGCCTTTGAACGCCGGCATCGTCACTTCCGGTTGAACCGGAGCTAACAGGAAGTGAGCGCCGTGGCGTTGACGAACTTCCGGTTTCTTGTTGGCCTTCACAGCCCTGCAGCTTCTTTTTCTATAGATATATATATATATATTTATCTACGCTGTAGATTGAGCAAAGACAAGGAGGACGTGCGAAAACTGAGCAACTCTGATCTTGTCTACCAACGGGCGAAGGTCGCGAAAGTTTTATTAGGCCGCCGGCAGATTACTAATATATCATACAAAAGGTGTCTGCAGACGCGTTTCAAGTATACATTAGTGTGAAGGAAAGACGCTTAGAACACGCGTGAGTCGTGTCCATGGGTAATTTTGTCGCCGTGTCGGCGGCGAAGACCGTGTCCTTTGTATGACGCATGGACGATCTGGCTGCGGCTTTGGTTTCAAGAAGTGGAAGAGCTTATATTGGCGCAGCGGTGCTAAAAAAAAAAAAAGTTTACAGAGGGGACATCGTCGGGAATGACTTCCGAATTCTCCGCTTGGTGTGTGTGTGTGTGTGTGTGTGTGTGTGTGTGTGTGTGTGTGTGTGTGTGTGTGTGTGTGTGTGTGTGCGTGTGTGCGTGTGTGTGTGTGTGTGCGTGTGTGTGTGTGTGTGTTTTGTATGCTATTTAATTCATATTAAACGTTCTCTTTTATGAAGCGAAGGCTTTTTTTTTCGGATACTCACCCGGATCTCTCTCACCATGACGTTACGGTGACGTGTTTGGAAGGCGTAACAAATGCGGAGAATCCCGTATTTGTTTCCTTCTGTGGTTGCGTGCGATACGCGGGCCAATTTTTATAGAAAATATAGTAAGGGTGCGGGCGAGCTGGTGAATATTAACCATGTTGAATTAACCCGAGACGGGCGTAAAAAGGAAGCATCAAAACGTAGAAGGGTAATTTAACATGGCCAATTTTAATGTCGCAAAAACAAAATTGTCAAAATTGAGAGACAAAAAAAAAAAGACTTGAAATAAACCGTCTGAAGGTAATTTTGAAGCTTTTAGATGATTCTTTTTCGAGGATTCTTTTTCGAGTTAATTCAGTTTGCTGATTGCATAGTGCGCCCATTTTACGTGTGCTTTTACTCGAAACTTTTGAAGAACTTGTCACCCTCTTCTGCCAAGAAATGTGTAGCAATATACTTTATCGCTCTTTGCGTGGTGGTTTCGTGTGTGTGTGTGTGTAAACGTTTTTACGAAGTGTCTAGCGTTACGTCCGACGTAACCCAAGTTACGTCCAAATCTCCGCCTTCCCTAGGTTCACGGGGAGAGAGAGGAGGGCGGGGGGGGGAGGGTTAGGTATACGCGTTTCCAGTGCTCCGTCCGGACGTAACGCTAGCCACAGCGAACATTTTATTCCCCGAACATAAGGTTTCCTTGCGTTCATTATCGTCGTTTATTTTTTTTTTAATTTATGGCTTCCTTCGTTGGGATTTTATTTTAAATTAGTTTTTGTTTTCTTTTTTCCTCCGTACCCCTTACCTCTCCTTACGAGATTTCACACTTGGCGTTCCAAAAACAAACAAAAACCAACAACTAAAAAAAATATATTTATATCTCTCTTCTTTTTTCTCTCTATATATTTGCGACCTCTAGTTATGGCGATTTGGAGGGGGGGGAGGGAGGGGAAGGGAGGCTAAGGCCTTCTCTTATAGGTGATATCGATCCAGCCCGCCCGCATTTTTCTGGCGCGTGTTCTGTTCGGTCAGTCAAATCGCCGTCGCCAACCCTGTCCAACACCTGTCACACGCGTTCTCGCGAACCCAATCAAAACTCCAGAAAAAAGGTGTGTACGTACGCCCAAATGGCCGAGAGAGTTAGCGTCTCATAATTAATTGGTGCCGACCCGAACCGAACGCGCGCTAAAACTGCGAGAGAGGAGAGAGAGCGCTCGCCTCAATCCTCTTCCAGCACTCCAACTATACATACAGAGCCTAGATGTAAGAGATGGAGCACACGAAACCATGGAGAACTCTCGCAATGTCATGGGGGGCGCCCGCCCACGGGCAGATTAGTTCCTCGTGGGCACGCGTACGTTGCCGTGCGGTGAGCAGGATGGCGGGCAGAACACGAGTGCCGAGTCAGCGTTCGTTTGAGGCTCGTGTTCGGTCATTCGGAACATTATGAAGCCTTCGTCGACCGCCTGACGCAGCATTCGTTTCCAATCCATGCCTTACGGTGGCCTCCTTTTACTGACGTAGGACAATTAAGCGCTAAAGCCGCAATCAAATATAGAAAGAAAAGCCTACAGACACTGTGTGAGGCATCGAGCGGTTGAAAACGCTCTCTCGAATCCAGGCACACTGACTCGATACGAACCGTGGGGCTACCGCCCCGGCGTTAATTCGAGCCCCTTTAGCCCCCGAAACGGCCGCGTCGCGTCTTAGCTTCATTGCAGTGCTCCGGCGTAGTGCGGGGCTGCGCGGGGCGTGCAGCGTTGTCGTTGGTCGTCGACAGTCGGCGGCGGACGCGGTCGACGGGCTCTAATTGAAGTTGCGTTGCCTCGGTAACCGGTGTACCGTTCTCGGCAAAAGAGCTAACCCGCTTTCCTGCGCGGGCAGGTTTAGGAACTGACTAGGCGGGCTACTTAATCCTCGCGGAGCTTGTGCATCGGCGGTTGTTGCATTATTTTGGGGCAGGTTAGGCCGAAATGCCGAAACGATCGCCCGACAAACTAAAAAAGAAAAAAAGGGGATACATCGTATCGAGTCACGAATGAGTGGTGCCGATACTTAGCTAGAAAGTAAAGATTCTGTATTTTTTATATTTTATTCAGAAAACTCCCGCAGCGCAGGCTCTAATGCGGGGAAAGAATAACAACGAAAAGAAAGTTTCAGCTTTTGCAGCACAAACTATATACATTCTTCGAGGTCATTCCAGTCTCTGACTGTCCTAACAAAAAAAAAACGAATATTTGCAGACTCTCCGTTCTGGTATAGTCTCCGCGTATCTTGTGCCCATAATCATTCCAGCAGGATGTTTTTTTTTCTTCTCTTTTTTATTCCCGAAACAACCCACTATACATAATACAAAAGACAGTCTGAGGCGTCCTTGTTCCTCGCACGACGGTCCTTTCACGTTGGTCGTACAAAAAGTATAGCGTACGCTAAAGACACCTAAGACTGCCTACGACTATAAATGGGAAAGCATTCCTATAAGCAGCGCGCCACGTCTTCCTTTGCACACGGCGCTTCGGTGGTGACGTCAGGCTCCCCACTGCGCAGGCGCGGCGAACCCCGCCGGCTCCACGGTTTGCGTGGTGACGCACCTGCGTTGCCATGCTTTTGGCCAATGGGAATTTAACTGCCGTTTCGCTGCTACAGACGGTTACAGACAACGCCGGCGTTCGCTCCACGGGCCAGTTGATGCTTTCGCATTAGAACTGCCCGCAGACACGTTCGAACCACGCATGCGTATACGAAGCAAAACACGCTTGGAACTCGCGCGAGGCGCGTTCACGGATAATTCTTTCTCAATCGTATCCTCGGCGAACGCCGCGTATTTTGTACGCGATGTGAGTGGAACCTCGGATTTATAAGAAACTGGGGGCGTGGCCTATTGTGTACACGGTTCGTGATTGGCTTGTCGGCGCTCTTCTCCGCTAAGGCCGCAATACGATTGGCTGCGGAGGAGCGGTAATAAGATGCTTGGTACACGCCCAGCCCCGCGTTGCTTAGAGTTGTCGGCGACCGTTCCCCATGACGAATCGATTTCCAAAAAGTGTGACGTCTTCGGGAAAATAAAGTATTATAATTATACGCATTAAAATTATCCTTCAGAAAAACAAACAAAAACACCTTGACTGAAGGTTCAAGCTGCAGTTCCACGCCTATCGTCATATCTCGCGATTTCGTACTTAGTAGTTTTTTTAATTCTTTTTTTTCCCCCGTAAGGTTTTTTTCTTTCTTTTTTAACAAAGAAACTTCCGATCCATCTGAAATTCCTTCGGTGGACCCTTTTGGCGTTGAAATATGTAAAAACTAGATTTCTGCAGCAATTAAGATTTTGAATGGGCTATGAAACGAAACATTTACTTTTTATGAGACTGACTCGAGAGGCAAAAATGGTAAAACGTATTTAGAGGGCTGAGGTTTAAAAACAAAACAAAAACATGCAGGACACATTTGAAAAACGAACAAACAACGTATACAAAACGAAACGGGGGTCGGGTTGCGTGATGCCCGCAATACCAGTAATTCCTGTAGACCGTATTTTCGGTCCTCGTCTTTACCCCGTTAATATCGCGGAGGAGCAAATCTTGGCTGAAATAACGAGGATTTTCCTCGGATTGTTTACATGCAGTGCGCAGTGCTCATTTTTCGTATTGTTGGCGCCTGGTGCCTATTGTGCGCATACGTACATTCCGCTTTCCGATTAGTGGCTAGAGGTACAATGGACACAATTTCTGCAGGGAGTTCCTGAGAAAAGAGAACCGTGTTTATCGATCCGGGTAAATGCACTGTGAATCTCAGAAAGCTCAAAATCCCTGAGAATGTGACGCCAGCGGTGAGAACAGAACGCGAAAGTTTGCGAACATGACGTCGTCTGGATCGAAATATAATCGAAAAAAACAAAATTTCTTGATTAGCCAACGTCCACCTAAGCCTAATATTAATGAAAAAATGGACGTTATTGGCGTCCGTAGCGTCTATTTTAGTGAAAAAAGTGTTGTCATCAAGAAAGAAAACAAGAAATAAAAATATCTTATTTCTTGCTGACAAGTGTTTTTCACTCTGATATAATTCTCACAAGCGTCCAAAATGTCCGTTCTTGTTTTGATAATATAAGGCTTAGGAGGACGTCGTCTCATAGAAAAGTTTCGTCTTTCTCGAATAACCTTCTTGATCCTACTAACGCCATCTCCTCAAACTTCCGCGTTCTATCCCAGTAAGACGTGAGCATGGCCGTCCATACGATATCGATCACGGAACGTCGCTATCACGCTCTCGCTCTACAATGTATAGTTTATTTACCCGAGCCAAAAACACCCTTCTCTTTTCTCGGTAACGGCCCTGTATGTTCGACCCATTTAAAATGTTATTAATATCGCTCTCGGAGGGACGCTTGGTATGCATTTCACGCTGTAGCAACACTCCACTGTCGCGCCATCCTATCGCGATCCGCATAGGTATACATCCAGATGCAGCGGCTCGATGCTCTCCTACTCTAGCCGAATCCGAAGCCCTAGCCGGTGTCCGAGCGGGGTCCTCATCCTGAGGCGGGGAGCAAAACCGCGCTTTCAATTTACCGGCAGCGGGCGTGGCGCATAACGCGCATACCAAACTATTCGCGGTGTGCTCGACCCGGTTCGCTGCGTTTGCGAAACGGGATTTTAAATTAAACCTAATTCGCATACTTCCGACTTTTTAGGGGTGGATGGAACGCGAAGAGGGACAGAAAAAGAGGGGGGGGGGGGAGGGACTGTTTATTCATTTTATTTTTCGTATTGTTTTTTATACATACTTTTTTTGCTTCTGTACTGTTTGTTGAAGCGTTCGTGTTGTAGAAACGCTGGCGGAAGGCTCCCAACAATCGATTTTAAGTTTTTGCGGTATGCTAAGTGTGGGCATAAACAAAATGAAGAAACGGTACGTTGCGGAGATACGACGCACGCGGTGTTTTCTTTTCAAGATTTCTTTTGAATTGTATATGTTTGCGGCAACGTATTAGTAAAGTAACATATAAAAAAAACTATATTGTTATGCCTCAGCGAGAGAACTATGCCAGCCAAATGGTTCTATTTTTTTTTCTCAATATGTTGCGTATATTAGTGTGTAGTTCGGGGGCTCGTGTTGGCATTAGTTAATTAACTTTTGTTTTAAGACTTTGTTTAATAGGATATTGTACACGCTAAAATAGCTATATACCCATGTTGTTTCCGCCCCCCCCCCCTCTCTCTCTCTCTTCGTGTTTTTCACAGGAAAAAAGATTAAGTAGCTGAGCAAATAGCTCGCAACCGTCAGCTTATTTTGCTGAGATTTATCTCTGGTATTCAGAGTTTTATTTATTTATCTAGAAAAAGTGTCGATTTGTATTTTGTGGGTGTTTTGCACAAATGTACCTTCACTTCGTATAGGTATGTCAGTTACATGGAAGAGACTTGGAAGTTTTGATGCCTTGTTTGTTCTGTACGTGTTCAGTAAATTAATACGGGCACTCTAGTCACTGACAGTTGTAATTTATTTTTTAATTTTAATATCGTTTGCATTACATGTATTCCTTTAAGCCCGTGCTTTACACGTCACTTTTTTTCCTTCGTACGTGCGCTTTCCGCTGTTAGAACTCGGGTACTTGGCGTCGACTATACAAAATGTCCGCTCTAAAAAAATAAAAAATAAAAAAGAACACGCGCGCCTGCATGTGTGCGTGTGATGTGTGTGTTTTAAGCATAAATAAACTACTCATCTCCGAGCGCTGACTCTCGGTGCAAATGTAGAACCAGCGGTTCGGACCTGATGCCAAGGTTTCATAACTAACCGTTATTTCATTCAAAATGTATAAATGATTTTCGGAAAATTTCGGCGGGAAAATGGTGGCGTCAATTGCCGGGATAATTTTTCAATAGGATAATTTTCAATTATCTCATTGAAAAATTAAAAAAAAATCACGTATAACTTTTTTGATTAAGATGACGCTTAGTTCTGAAACGTAGGCGTCCTGTCCGGGCCGCTAGTGCTTCGTTTGTGCTGAGTGTTCGTGGATATTTTTATGGGTGAAAAATAGGCTATGAAGATTTTTAGTGTACGAGCATGTACTTTGCATTCGCTGACAGCTTGCCTACTAACTCCGTTTGCATGTACGTTTCTTTCTTAGGAATAGCGAGAGAGAGAGAGAGAGGGTTCTGTTCTTTTATTCGCTTACATTAGAGCGATCGCATAATTCCGCCGAACTAAGCGCGAAGAGATGTTTCGCGAAACACGCAGCGCGCAAAAAGACCTCCCTTCACGCACGCATATAAAGGACGCCTCTTTGCGGGGCTCGCTTTACAACGAAAACCGGCGCAAATCTGCGATTTTGGGGCGAGCGCAAATAAGATTTGCGTATTTCTATTGCCGCGTCTCCCCGTTAGCTGTCAACACCGAAAAAGAAAACAAAATACGATAGCGAGAAAGAGAGAGAGAGTCCGTAATAGGCCTCGGCGTCGGCCGGCACTCCGCCGCATGTTGCGGATGGTGCGCGCTTCCTGCCTATCTTAGGATGGACCGCTGAAAAGGCTACGTCCATCGGAACTAATCGAAATCGGCGTGGGTGTCACGTGACCTGCGGGAAGGGCGCTGTGACGCGCGCGAAAATAGTGACTCTAAATTAAAAAAAGTAAGTCTGCGTGGTTTCTTTTCTCGCAGAACACGAAGACAGTTAATCTAATTGTATGTAGGAGTTTCGTCATTCTCTGGGATCCTTCTATTGCTCTCCGCGATTGGCTGCTTCGGTGTCCTGCAGGAAAGTGAACTCACGGCCCTCTTCTTTTTTTGTCAGTTTAGGTCACACTGCTAACACTTCCTAAAAAAGACAGTTTTCAGACCCTGTCAGAGCGCGTCCTTGTGCACGAGGGTCCCTGTCACATTCGTCACACAAAGACTCTCTGCTGACATGCCCCAAGCATAGGAATGTACGAAGCAAACATGATTCAAACATGCTTCACGCGCGTGTCCCCAGGTAATTCTCTCTCATGTCCTTAGCGAACACAGTGTCTTTTGTACGATGTAGGGGCAGTGTGATAGACTGCGGCTCGAGTGTCCACAGTGTCGGATTGGCCGAGAGGGCTCGTATACCGTCCGCCGCAGTCCACATGGTGAGGTCGAGAGGCAGTGTATATATCTCGCTCCTCGCGGCGAAACTCGAGTCGCCACCTCGCTCCATTCGGCTTCGTTTGCATATCAAAGCGAGAAGAGCTGGCGGTGCCCGTCGCTCGCATCTTGCTTATCTTCGCCGCTGTCGTGTCGCGAGGTTTTGGGTTGCCTGCAAGTTGGGCTCAATTTATTTTTCTTTTTCCTCCTTTTTCTCTCTTTCATTTTGGTATCTTCAGTCTTTTTTTTTATAACGTTCTTGGTAGCTTAAAAGGACGTCACTCGCCTATGGCGTTCTCAGTCGGTCACTTACTTTGATGTTGGCTCGATGTTGTTATGACACCACCCGGTAATGTTACAGAGCTAGTGCTGACAAGTCGTCGGGCGACGTTATCAAACTTTGCCATGCGTTTTTATTTTTGTAGCGTCGAAAGGTTCGGTTTGTTTTTAAAGCCAGGTCGTATGCAAGTAGACGCGTCCACAATAATGGGCCTTCATCCATCTAGAGTTCCACCTAGAGCAACTATAGTCGGTGACGGGTCAAAGGGACACTGACAGGGCATTTATTCTCGCCGAGATTTTTATTTTAACGTTACCTATGAGAGCCCAACTACCCAGAACACGATAGACGATATGCGAAATGCACGGCGCCTTCTAGTGGGGCGCCGAAGAACACGCTCCGTCTTACCAGTTGGCTCGGCGCTGGCGAAGGACAGGGCGCGAAAGCGTACGTTCTGAAGAATCCTTCGCTCGCACAAGCCCTCGCGCAGAGAAAGCGCGTTCGAAATCCAGGCGTCCGCGTACGTGCCCGTGGCCTTTGCCGGAATTCAAAGTCAAATTTCGAGCTGAAGTGTACGTCCGCCATGTTGGTTACGGAGAGAAACCAGCGATCGGCGGGGCGACGAGCACGTACATGCGCGAGAAGAGCGTGAAACAATACTAACCCTTAGCTCGCAGGTGTGGGTGAGGATCGATGACGGTGAGCGGTAGGTCTCGATGGTTTCCGACGACGCTGTACGAAATTGACAAAGAGCGGAGGAGTGTCAACCCAACAAAGATGGCAGCGCACAGAGTGTTGCCAGACGTTCGAACAATTACGCATATCGTCTATTGGCGGCTCGAAATTCGCTCTTTACGTCCAAAAACTGCCGATCGAGAATTGGCCGGTTCTATACGCGCTCACTTTCTTTTTCATGGTCACGTGTCGATCAAACTAGCGCACCAAACAGCACGTATCCAGTGCGAAAAATAGAAGAAAATACGAACACCACTTTTTGTGGCTTCCAAGAAACTGCAAATACTTGGGTTTAAAGAAGTAAAATATTCCACAGATCAGGAAGTACACGTACTACGTCGTTCTCAACATGGCGACGTGCTGTGGACTCGACGAGAGGTGATGGCGGTGCACGACGGAGCAGCGTTGCGACGAACGTGGCACCACTACTTCGGAACCGTCGTTCGCTGTAGCGGCCAATCGATCTTCAAGCGCAGAACAGCGGAACAATTGCACGACAAACGGTGCATGCAACGTCGTCGTGGTCGTCGTCTGCTTCACACGCCAAAAAAGCGGATTAGCAGGGGAAGAAAAACTACAGGAGGCGATAGCCACGTGATTTCCGGAAACTATCTACCTTGATCTCCTCTTTCACATATCCCCTCCTTTTCGGTACGCTTAGTCGGCCATGAATTTCCGTTCATCATGTTTCGGTTTTAAAACAGTTAAATTTTGATTATTTTATTAAAAGTTATGTGACTCTGCCGCAAAATACTGAATAAGTAGCGTTCTGACGCCATTACAAATCGCCTAGCAAAAAAAAAAAAAAAAAAAAACGAAAGAAAAAGTTAGGAGTGTTGGTATCGTTCTCAGAACTCGGTAGAGATAAGTTTGTGTTTGACGAGTTTGGGGCCTCCAGGGGCCCTAAACTCGCTAAACATAAAGTTGGAGCCGAAAGTTCGCGAAACGCGCCGATTGGGCGCCGGCGAAAAAAGCGCGAAGTCATCGTCGTGATAGTCCAATCGGTACGTTCCTTCAACTACGGCCCCAACTTTGTGTTTGACGAGTTAGGGGCCCAGTGCGATTTTTCTGCCTTTGGTGAAACTTCGTCGCACGCGCAGTCAAAGCCCGGCGGAGGCACACGGAGCTGCTAGAGGCTGAGCTTCGCCTCAATTCTGAGCCTGTCACAGACTGTAGTTTTACCCCTACGCACATTCTAGTACGATTTAGGAGCCTGAGCTCCTTGCTCAAGAAATTACCCGCTACCTTGTAGTTCGGCGCCGCATTATTCCAGGCGAGCACGCTCGGGCTTGGAACTTCTTGCATCGTGCGCACTATATATGAAACCAGACATGTATGTAACGCGTTACAAGTAACGAGTTACTTGTATCTAGTTACTATTTTCGGTAACGAGTAACGTATTTAGTTACTTTTTCAGAAAAGGAACGAGTAACGGTATTTAGTTACTTTTAAGGCCAAGTAACGAGTAACGGTATCTCGTTACTTTTGAGGAGTAACGTGTACAACACCGCTTTAACGGCCTTGTTTTTATTCTAGCCTTAGTATGTGTCTATTGCGACAAAGGCAGATGGAAAACCCGAAAAACAAATAAACAGTATGACAATACAGCAACATGTATCGCTGAACACGTCAGTCGAACAGTTCGACTGACGTGTCCAGCGATAAACGTTGCTGTACTGAACTCTACAGCTGAGAATGTCCTTCACCCAGCGAGCACAATCATGTTCGTTAATTGAACTTTCTAGAACCGGATACGGACCGAATGTAAACCCGGAGGTTGCAAACACGGGAAGGCACATAACCCCTTACCCGCTGTCCTCAATGAAGGCGCAGTTCCCGAAGATTCACCAGCTCTTGCTGAAGCACAACACTGCCGTTCCTTTGAGCGCGTCAGTAGAACGACGCTTCAACGTCACCGTAAATGTATTTTCAAGGAAGCGGGAAACATAACTGATGAAAACTTCGACAGGCAGTTGCTGCTTAAGGGCAACGACTACTAAAAAGAAAACAATAAACCATGAAACAAAAACATTTGTGTATTTGGTCTTCAAAGTAACGTGAAAAGTAACTCGTTACTTTTGAGGTAACTCACGCGTTCCTTTTGAAAATCGGTAACGAGTAACGTATTTAGTTACTTTTTGAGCGAGTAACGAGTAACGGTATTTAGTTACTTTTTTGGGTAACGTGTACATGTCTGTATGAAACAAACTATAGCCCTGTTCCGATTCCAAATTACATTGCAGCGACGTGCGGTTGCATAATCACGTACATATGTGATGTACGTTATAAACCCATAGTTATCGCTTGAACAGCATTGCCGAGTTTCGCCCTAACCAAGGGAAAGCCAAGTCGCCTCCTTTCATGGGGCACTAAGATGTTAATGCTAGGCGCCAATGAAACCAGTCATACAGTGGCAAAAGCGCGACGTCACGGCGTTTGTCGTTTTCCTGTGAGTGTGTTATTGCCTTCTGATCCAACCAAATGCAGAACGCGCACCGCGACGTTGCAGTTTTGATCTGTGTGTACGGGTTTGCGTGTATTCGCCTTTGACGGAGCTCGGACGTAAGCCTGAAACGAAGTGTAGTGCACGGTACCTTGTCAGTGAAACACCCCTGTAGCACTTTTTCCATGCGGAATCATTCACTCGGAAGGAAGCATTTGAGAGAGTGCAGAGAAGCCAACCCCCCCCCCCCCCTTTTCAATAAAGAAAGAAAGAAAGAAAAGCAGCACGAAAACAGCGAAATCGTTTGTCTACCTGTCGTGTCTAGGATTCCCAGTGTACCTGCCCTGCCGGCACAGAACCTAATTTCCAAATCAAAGTGCAGCGCAGCAGCGTTCGCGAAATGAGAGCAGTTTCTGGTCGGCCGCTCCGCTGCGCCCGGTCGCCCTTCTTCGTGGACCGTGAAATCTGAGGTGCGTTTTTCCCGCCGAGCTCGCGATCGCGGGAGCAGCGCGTACTTCATTTTGCAAATGCTCCGCACCCTCTGCTTTTCTCTCTTTTGAGTAAAAACAAATAAAAAGACACGCGAATTCAGTGGGTTGTTACTCACTCCATGCGGTTCGGAGAAAGTAGCGGGGTTTTGATTTCAAGAGGGCGGGGGAAGGGAGTAAACGTGGGTGCTCGGCGTGTCTACCTCGTCGTATTCTATCTTGTTCTATTTATGCTCGCGTGTTTTCCTTTTGTCTCGGGGAAGTTTGGGAGAATGGAGAGATGTTTTAGGGCTCCGCTTGTTTCAGAATCGGGAGTGTTTTATGGAAAGACTGCTTCGGTTTTTTTCTTCTTCTTTTGTTCAGAAGTTATTTTTTCTTTTTTTTCACTTTTGGCGATGTGGTGTGTGCGCGTGTTCGCATGTAGGTGTCTGCCTGTTTGCGTTTGTGTGTGAATGTGCGTGCGTGCCTGCGTGTTTGGGCGTGCGTATCTGCGTGTGTGTGTGTGTGTGTTATAAGGACTAGATGCGTGTGAAAGAAAGCTTAGTGTTGTTTCTATAGCAACTCCGTAATCACTGAGAGTTTAAGATGTCAGAGCGTGAGAACTCACTCCGAGCATCAAGTTAGAGTTCCGCGGCCAATCCGATTCCGGCATCAACCAATCGCGAACCGAGAATATCCAATCAGGAACGGTTGTTAAAGCTGTCTTTAGCGCCAACTTCTGGGGAAAGCGTATACCAACCACGAGCAACGCAAACCATAAACAAAAACACCTGGATTTAGAATTCTTGTGCCTCCGATACTCTGAGCAAATCCCTTCCGTAAGTAGGAATATGTCGTGCTCATTGGAGAATAAGTGGCTTGCAGCGCAGCTGCCTATTGGCGAACGTGTTTTTGAACGTATACTTTCACGGCTTCTGTGAATAAGGTTCTGTGAAACACTTATTCGCTCGAGAAAACTGGCGAGAGAAGAGAACCTTCCGTGAAAGCTGTTTATTCTAGCCCGCTAGGCGCCGTCGATGTCACAGAAGTCGCCGACAAGCTACGGCAGTTTGTCTCGTGGATGCGTCGCCGGCGAACCAGGTTTCAGAATGTCCCTGAACTAAAGAAGGTTCGGCTTCACGGCATTGACGATGTGCATTGCGGGAAAGTGTCCAGCTCGTACACAGGCCGACTTTGCACACTATTTAATTTATATTTATTTTCATTTTTTCTTCTTTTAAATCTGCCTCGAGGGACTTTACAAAGGGACAAGCAAACATCAACATACATGTTAACTCACACTAAAAGAATACAGTAAAACAGTTGTCAATTTGATACTCTTCAAACAAGGCAGTGAGTACATTTCGAAAGTCGGTAGGGTGCAGTATCACCCGGGAGTGAATTCCAGTGGAAAACTGATACCTGCAATAGAGAGAACTTCAACATGTATAGATATGTAACTCAGCATGATTTTTATTTTAAGAATCGCTCTAGTCTACGACACTATTCGACCCCTTTGAAGCGTCCTGTCTTTTACTCTAGATGTAAACAAGCTTTTAAACTCCTCCTTGTGAATAAAGTAACTTAAAATTTCACCTGTCAAAACTTAACTGTGTTGTTTACTTTGTCTTTAAAAAAACAAAAAAAACATTGATTTTATTTTAATTTACTTACATCAGTTACCGTTGAAGAGTACATTTTGTGGCGAATAGCAAACAGGTATTCGCCACGTAAGGTCAGTCAGCCATCTTGTCTGACTGTTTGCACGTTGACACGTATCGTGTAACGCGAAGCATATAATATCTATGGGGCAAACAATACCTGAATAGAAGCTCACTATCAGCACACCTTGGTTATCGAAAGGACAACAACGTGGCGGGCTCATTGCGTCAGTGAATAGGTAGTGCCCACAGTCTCGTCCTTTGAACAGAAAAGAACTATTGAAACTCTTTTGAAATATTGAAATTCTGTGGACAGTTTAAGAAACACCGGGCGCGGCGAGTCTTGGGTACGTTAACCCGCGCGGGGGTCACACTGCTTATACATCAACATGAAATACAGTCTGCGCACAGATTCGAATGCGAGTCACCCTGAGATCCGTGCTTCGAGTGCCGCATGGCAATGAGTTCACGGAGAAATCTGGCGCGCGCCATTCGAACCACGCATATTGCAGTGACTCGTGTTAGCAGACAATCTTTTGTATGGATTACGAGCAGTGTGACCCCGGCTTTACTATAACTTCGCAGCCAGTGAGACTACAGTATTAGGGAGTTTTAGCGGATTGTTTCGACGACTCCGACAACGATTCCCGACACTCCGCTGACGCCTTTGCGGATGCATCGGTTCGTTACATCAGGTATCGCTATAACTGTCGAGACCGGTTATAACGAAGTCAACGGGAATCAGAAATCACTTCGCTATATCCGCTATTTCGTTATAACCAACTTCGGTTATAACGAAGTGCAAAAGGAATGGGAAATCGTGATCGCTTCGCTGTAGCTGCTATTTCGTTATAACTGACTTCGTTATAACCGGTCTCGACAGTACCGGAAGTACACTGCCCTGCACTTGTACCAGGCACGTAGCCAGGGAGGGGGGCATGGGGCCCGGTCCCCCCCGAAATCTTCCATTTTGCTGGGAGCTCCTCTCCCCCTTTCACTCATACAGCATTTTGTCATATGCGGCCCCCCCCCTTCCCCCGAAACAAAAACGTGCCTGACTTGTACGCACCGGTGCCGAAGGGGCAGGTAAATCGAACGAAGCTATAATAAGACACACTTTGCCCTTATTTTTTTTAAGTCGTCGGTGGTCATTATGAGCCACGACTTTCAAACTCCTGTCAAATCACAGCGCAGCTCAAAATGTCTGTTATTTTTATTATTTTTTTATTTTTTTCACGCCTAGCATTTGGTGCGTAGCGTAACAACCCCTCCTTTGGGACGTATTCCGACTGACATTTTCATAATGTCCCACGAGAACAGGCTGTCACTTTCATCTGGACACGTTCTTTTATTTTGTTCTTCTTTTCATTTCATCGTTATTTTACCGTGGCATTCATTTAGCGGGCATGCGCATGTAGCGACAGCGAGGCGAAAAAGACCCGAACAGAGACAGTCGTGTTCGCGTCAACGTAAATGAAACGTTCGCTTTTGACACTCTCGACGTTTTAAAACAGCCCAACAAAAAACAAAAAAAAAACAAAGAAAAACTTATCACACCGCTGTCGGGGCTTTGTCGTTAAGCTTGTTAAGCGCTATAAGCGGCGTTGTTTGTCTTCAAAGGGGGTATCCTGTCATCAGCTTTGGTGGTCTTGTGGAGAGTAATTGAAAGTTTACTTAATTTATTCAAAGCGAAGCGGTGCGTCGCTACGAAAGAACGTTACGAATATTCATATCTCGATAGTTATGTACCCGCAGAAAATGTTTTTTCATTCACACCGTTTGTACTGACAGCGGTGCTTTTCCATTCCTTCGTTTGAAAGAGCTAAATAATAGCATAATCTAAATCAAAAGCCTTGGTCCCACTGCTAATATATTATAGAAAATACAGTCTGCATAGACTGCATGACGCCTTCATCTTCCTCGTATGACTGTCCTGCCACATGCGGTTATACAAAAACTGTCTGCGGACATCTTCGAATCATATATGAAGCAAACCCGCTTAAATCGAATATTTATGAAGCAAACCCGCTTAATTCGAACATGTTTAATAATTCTGTCATCATGTCTGCGGAGAAACTCCGTGTCTTTTTTATTATGTATGACTGAGCAGTGTGATTGCGGCTTTTTAGATTGTAGGCCTCGACTACAAGTCAAGTCGCTATCCGGCTAGTGGATTTGGAAAACGAACATACTTCAGAAAGATAACGGTAAGAAACGAGCGATTTTCGAATTGTCGTATTAAAACTATTAATACGTATTATTGTACTGCTTCTATATTCATACGTATTACACGACATGGGAGAAAATTTGGAGGGACAGAGCTTCTTCGATCACTTACAATGTTGCCTAATTTGCGCGTGTCGAGTCTACTTCTTAATAATTCTCTGAGCTCCCGTGCCTCCTCCTCGGGTCTTGCCGCGGGGCCTCCGCATCCCCCATTCTTTCTCGCGAAAGAACGACCTTCCCGACCGCGGGGTCTCTGCTGCTCGGAGTCTCCGAATGGCCGGGTTATTAACCCTCGGGTGCTGCCTCCCGTTGTAGCCCCCCTTGGACTGACAGGCGCAGCTGTCGTCGCCCGCGACTGCTGGCACGTCGCGAGGAGAACTCCTCGACCGCGCGCTTTTGTGTCGCTCGCTTTATCTCGCGCTTGCCTCTCGCTGCCGCCGCCGCCGCGAACGTCGCGGGAAACGGACGCCCGTCGCTTACCACCCCCGAGGTGCTCAACGGGTCGTGGCCGGCGTTCGATTATTTCGCGTGTTATAGGGAATTACGTAGCTTAGGCCATTGACGCTTAGCTGCTGCTTAGTGGCTCTTACAACGAGACTTTTAAAGAGAACATGAAACGATTTTAAATGGGACAGCGTTGCGGAGCGAACCCTCCGTGCTTTCGTGTTTGTCATTCTGTCCGTAACCAGCGAAGTCGCCGTTGGCTGCGGCGAAAACACCACGTGATCCGCAGCGCCTCCACTGCGCGGGAAAGGAGCTTCTGCAGATCACACACTCCCAGAAAAAAAAAGGGGGTATACCCTCACAACCCTTGTCCCATATACGACACCCCAAAACTTCATTTCGACGTACAGCGAGCTGACGTCGAATCGACGGTACCAACTTTCACGATGGGCTTGATAGCCGAGTGGTACAACTTATTAAAATAGCTAATGTACGTGTTACTGACTTCAAAAGAAGTAATCGGGGTTTTCTTGGCCCTACTGCAAAACCTCAGTTTTTTTGTTTCTTTTGTAGTCTTTGATACGTATTTAAGCTACTTAACGAGGTATATATCACCGTTCTCAAGCACCTCGTAAAAGTTGTGGCCGCCTGTTCGACGTCAGTGTGCTGTACGTCGGGGACAAGGGTTGTAAGAATATACCATTTTTTTCTGAGAGTGTATAGTCCCACCGCTGGGGTTCGAGGGCGACAGAGACGTGCCGAAGGAGACTGCGGAACAACGTGCTTGCGATGCGTTTGCGTAAAGCTCGGAAGACGCAAGAAGCAACGAGAAGGCCAGTGAAATGGAACAAAAAAGGCAACTTCGACTGCAACGCGATCGAGACTCCAAGCAGACGAAGACTCGTCGCGAAACGAAACCGTCAACTTCGCCTGCAACGCGAGCGAAACGCGAAGCAAGCGAAGGCGTTCCGCGAACCGGACGAATATACCTTTTTCCGGAATTGTGAAATGATGCACAGATTATGCTCAGTCGCCATTAGTTGGTCTCATCGCTTTCGGCGTAAAGCCCGTGATTGGTTCCGAGTTCGCGCCGAGCATGACGCAGCGCTCGTGTGGAATGCGTTTCAATGCGAGTACAGTCCCGAATGCTGACGGAAAGCTCGTGTCCAATGCGAGTTCACAGTGCATGACCAACTAATGAAGGCCGCACGTAATCTATGCATCATTTCGAAATTTCGAAAAAGGGTCTATAGAGGCAACTTCGGTAACAACGCGAGCGGGACGCGGAGCAGGCGAGATCAGCATCGGCAAAGGAACGACGCAACGCCGAGCGAATACAAACGTACGTGTTGACCGCCGACTACTTTAAGAAGGATTTCCCCAACTACTCGTTTGGCGAGGCGTGTGCGAGCGCCCGTGATTCGTCGAACGTACGAGTGCTGTGAAGGAACGCTTTGCGAGGGGACTGATTCTAGCGGTTTTTCTTGATTTCGATAAATACTGTGTAACGGACTGTTCGAAGTAGCATTATTTGGCTGGGAGCTACGGCGGGACATCCGTGAATTGTGTGCCGCCTTTCAAGCTGTCATTGACGTCAAATCAGCTGCCATTGTGATGGCGTCTTGGAAAAGTACTCATGCAAGCGCTTCTCAGTCTAGCTGTAATGGCGGGCAACGTATTTCACAAACCGATTCATAAGAGTGAGGTAGACTTTAGTGCCGCTGCTGCAATTTCGATAATTTTAGAACCGCTCCTCTTATCACAACACCAGTATCAATCTAATCGTACAAATATAAAAATAAAGAAGAAAAGGCGGACTTTTATGCCGAGTTTTGTTTCTTAATTGAACTCACCTCCGGAAGCTATTTTTGAGGCTCCTTATATAAGTCGGGCCGTTAAACAACATTTACTCCATTAACTTTTTACTTCTTTTGGGAAGTGTTGGTTTGGTTTGGTTTGTTTCTCTGCTTGCTGGTTAAGTTACGTTGTTTTGCTTATGTCTATGATTTTTTAGCTTCTTCTTTTTGGTAATTAAATCCTTATTCCGAACGTATTTGTTAAAGTCTTTTCTGCACTAGCCGGGGGTCTGGCCTGCAAAGTTATGAACTAAATAAATAAATATATCCGGGATTGTAGTTTTCGTGCAGGGTGTCATGTGTGCCGTAAGGAATTCCGGGGCGACCGTTTGCGAAGCCGCCTTCCCCAATAACACCACCGCGGCACTTTCGGTTCTATAACTCCGGATCCGTAACCCCTCCCTCGTAGGGAACTTTCGGGATGGAAAAGGGGAAGAAAAAGGACCGTCGGTCGTTGAGGCTTTTCCCCGCCTTTTCCTTCCGTTAGGACGAAGGGGGTAATGGCCACGGGAAGAGAGCGAGACGTTGTCCAGCCTTTTTCCCCCGATAGTTGGCAATAGGTATACTGTGTTTCACCTGACGATGGACCGCAACGAACTCTACGAGCTACTGCGAACCAATCCACAACTCGGAGCGCGTCACGTGTTCTTCCGGCTGGTTGGGGAGCGACGCGCGGAGCACGTGGTCACGTGACGCTCGTGAAGCACCGGATTGGCTAACGTGGCAAGGAGCGTCAAGGAGGGAGAGAAAGGGAAGTAGGGATAGGAGGAAGGGGCGCGACGGAATTTTCCTCGGGATTGCGAAGAATGTGGCGGTATCTCCGAGAAATTCTTCTCTCGCGAGACTCCTGGAAGGGTCGAAATCGTTTTACCTCCTCTTCGCGGGGGAAAGGGGGTGTCTCGCCGTTTTGGACGCGCCGGCTCGAGAACTTCTAAACAACAGGCTCCGATTTCGTCCAATGTTGAGGTCGAGGAATTTTGAGCGGAACTCCGAACGGTGTTCTTCCTTTTTGGCGGAGATCATCGAGCTCGTTTCTTTCTCTTTTTTTTTCTGCCATTACTGTTGGATGGGGATTGATTAATATGTGTGTTCGCGTTTTGGGTTTTGTGGACTATAATACCGCGATCTCGTTGGCTGTGGAACAATAATATCTTTGTTTCTTAAGCTCTCAGTGACCGACACATTTGTTTTTATATTCACAACAATGCAATCGTTAACCACATTATCTTAATTCACATCACGTCGTCGACTTAATCTTTATTACCTCGTATTGTCGTTATCACCCGCCATTCTTCATCGCCACCGCATTATCATTCCAGTCACAAACCTATTGTGCTCTAGTTCGTATGATTACGAAACATAACTAATATAAAATTGTCTCGTTCTCCCTCCGCTTCCTTGCCGCCGTACAAAGATCGAAAACCTCACTCCTGCTGCCATGCCGCGTCAATTTGTCCGGCGGACGACCAGAGACTGTTTGCAGGATCCCACCGCAGTATACATTGCTCTCAGGAACGGGAGATGGATTCTCGATGGGTTCGGGGCGGGAGTGCTACCTCAGATCTCGCGACGATCTGTCGGTCAGCGCTCTCGGTCCGGACGATGCCGTCGGGCCGAAATCACTTTGGGAAGATTGTCAAGACGCGGGAGAGGAGGGTGTCTGTGTGTGTGTACATTGAGGACATTTCGGAGGGCAGTTGTCATCTCTCTGTCACCCCCGGGTGAACGTGACGCCATAACGTCTTTGCTCCGAAGGAAAAAAAAACGAAAAGAAAAACATCAACAACACAAGAGCAAGGAGAATACTAAGTTCCAACCAAGTCGGCATAAGAAAGAAAAAAAATGTAAGCAAAAACGAAGGCTTTAGTGGTCAAGAGGCTATAAGGAAACAGGAACATCATCCGAGATTGAAAGAAAAACGCCTTGGGAATGTAATGTGGCCCGGAGTTCGTATATATATGGACTCTATATGGCTGGCCGTTTTCATTCTTCCGCGTGTTTCCCCGCCTTTTTTCTTGAATCTTCGGGACGGAAACGCGGGGTTTCTTTTTCGCGCGTTTTTTTCTTTTTTCTCCTTTTTTTCCTGCGTTGGGTCTCTTACGAGTGTCCGGGACGGACGGATTTTTGAAACTGATTTTCTCACGTTGTGTAGATTTAGATACTCGTTGTGTATAGTTTTATTCTCGCGTTTTCTTTCCTCTATTCTACTTCTTTCTTAAGTATCGTCAGATTTCGCAGCGTTCTGGAAGAGGAAACGCGGCAGCGCGCGTATGATGCCCTTCTCTTAAAAAAACAGTTGACTTACGGCGAGGCAATGGGATGGGCCGGCAGGAGGCGACCGAAATACAGCCGGAGCACCTTCACCCCTAAGCTGACAGTGCGGTGGAGCCTGCGTTACTCATCGGACCAGTCGGCCGTCTATCTTTCGCCGCGTGATCACGCTCCTCACGCCCACATCCACGCGCAAAGAGCGGGGTCATGTGATGAAAAGAAGGCTGCTGATTGGTTCGGTGATCGCATAGCTCCCACTGCACTGTCACGTCAGGGTGAACGGAGTAGGATAGTGCCGACTCCAACGAGGGTTCGCGCGCGTGCTTGTGTACTTTGTTGCAACGGCCCGTGGCTCTCGCAGCAAAAGAGAAAGAAATGAAAGAGTATGAGGTTGATGGTTTTGATCTGCTCGAGCTTCTGGCGTCAGCGCTTCCCCTTGTGGAAAGAGCGGTGTCGCCACCCGCTGAAGGACATAAAATGAAATTGGGGAAGCCTGTTTTTTTTTTTCTCTTTTCCTGTGTCGTGTTCTGATTTCCTGACTCTTGCTTTTCTTTTTTTTTTGATGTTGTTGTTTTTGGTTTGGGTTTGGGAATTCCTGAGGTTTGTTTTGTTTTTTTCTTGACGCGAATCGTTGGGGGCTTGTTTCACGGTGGCGGGAAGTTCAAAGGAAAGCGGGTGGGGACTTGGGAATAGGGAAATAAAACAACAAAGGTCGTTTTTTTTATTTATTTTGGGGGGAAAGGGGGCAGGGGCATTAGGGGGGGGCGCTTGAGAATTCGCCACTTCCGCTGTAAAAAACAAATTTCCGGTTTTACTTTTTTTTTATTCTTCCGCTGAACTTCGCATTGCATGGCAGACGGGCGGAGCCATACGGAATGGTCTCGGAGATGTAGGTGGTGGAAATTACTTTGATCATTTGCTTCTCTGCTCCTCCTTCTCGGCAGCCAGGCTTGTCAACTTCTATCCATCTACACTTACTTATTGCTAGATTTTTCTCGTTTTGAACGAATATTTTAACATCTGCGTTTCCCGAACTACTAGTATAGGCACACCAGGCAAGATAATATGTGATGGAAACCCTACCAACGAAGACAAAAACCAGTAAAAAGACTGGTTATTCCTTATCGCATGAACATAGAGAACAGATTTTTGACGGCTACTGAAAGCGTCTTGGACAGTTTTTTTTTTCTTCTGTACTTTCGAATCCCATTACATAGACACGTCCGCCGGACCGTGTGATGTATATTGATGTACAGGTGAATAAACTCCACAAACAAACGAGACAATAAAAAAACAAAAATAATATGATACGCTTCTGTATATGCAACACAGCATCTACTCTGAGCAGCGATACGGTCCTGCCATACTTTTGTAAGCAATCCCTCGGCATTCATCCGCTTCCACGAAGCTATACGTGCAAGCATCTGCTCATCGGCATATATCCCCGCAATTTTTTTCTCCGCGCCAGCTTCGCAATCCCCACTCGGAGCTTCTTTCATTATCCGGAAGGTGGCGCGTACATCTCGAAGGGATCTACATGCGGCGCTTTGTGAGGGACCGCTTCGGCCAATCGCTCGGGGAGTGCGGCACCGCACCATATCCGTCGGTGCGGTCCCTTTACGGCCCATGGAGATAAGAGGGCTGCGCTCGCTCCCGCTCCTGGGGACGAGCGCAATTATTTGCGCCTGCCTCGCTTTGCTTTTAGGGCCCGATGAGAACGTGACGTCCCGTAATGTACACATGTCCGGTTATAACGTACAGCTCTGCTCTTGTTCTACGGACACTAGCTGGCATAGTGCAACGTACTGTTTACATAGAAGCCCGCGTTCGTCCGCACTGGGCGTTGGCATTTCCTCGTGCGCAGAAACCGCTTGCGGGTGGGGTCAGGTGTCTGCGCGAGCGCTGTGTCAACAGCAGCGCCACCACAGCGCGTGACGTCATAGCTGAGTGTTGGTGTATGCGGAGCGCAAGTTCGTCTGCTTCTTTTGCATGGGTTGTGGTGACGTCAGAACGCCGAGCCCCGATTGGCTCTGATTGTAGGATAGTGGGTAGACCTCAAGGCGGTTTGCTTTGGGGTCTACCCACTATCCTTCAATCAGAGCCAATCAGAGCCAATCAGAGCTCGGCCTTCTGACGTCACCACAGCCCCTGCAAAAGAAGCAGACGAACTTGCGCTCCGCATAACCGTTCCAATGAGAGCCTTCTGCGCGCTGCCATCTTTGTCTACTGGGCTGGAGAACGCGTTCTGAGCATGCGCAACATAGCTCTCTTCTGCGGAACATCAGAGGCTGCGAACGCTCCCGCAGCCCAGTGACTCGGCATTTTCGCCTGGGTCATAAGCGATGGTAGCGTGTATGTAGTCACCGACTGGACAGGAAACTCGAGGCGTTTCTTTCGGATGCTTTCCGTTAGCGATCGTTGCCTTTCGTCGTGCTTTGCCTGCGCGTGCACGGTGAGAGTTCACAAGACACCCAAATGTTATCGAAGGTGAAAAGCTCGTGCTAGAGACGGCATCATGAAAGAGCCCTCCCTTCCTCGCCGTTCTCATCCTTTCGGTGACTAATATTTGACTTTGTAAGGGCTGACTTTGTAAGGGCTTTTCGAACGAATCCTTGACGTTCATTACCTAAACAACTGGCGTTAGCTTTTTGCCTCAAGCGCTACCAGTCCCAGAAAGAAAACAAGAAAACGAGTGGCCGTAACTACTTTGATTTAAACTGTACGAGCCAGAACAATCACCAAATTATCGGTGCGTAAACACACACTAACACGCGGACAGCGCAAGACAGCACGACTTTCTACACCCTACGATAGAGCAGCACCGCTGTACACGGCCTTAGTGATACACAGGCCTGTCCCCACTGCGTGGCGCCGAAATTGTCGATAGGGGACGTCGCCTGCGATCTTCGGTTGCTACGTGTTACGTCACAGCGTCGATCCCTATAACCAGCCAACCCAGTGCGGCCTCCGTTGCTATGCGGCCTATCGCCTAGCCTCTCGAAATATGCACCCCACCGCCATCTGTCGGCTCTTGCAGAAGGTGTCTCCTAGCCAGTTCTCACCGCCAGTGAGGCTGTTATAGCGCCATACCGTGGCGAAGTTGCGAACGTAGGTTACTCCAAACCGGTCCGAGGTCAGCGCATGTAGCAAAGCACGAATGCTAAGGCATTAAGGGAAAAAAGATTTGGTCATTACCATATCATTTGCGCCACCACAATTAAAGGCACAAAACCGCCCTGCCAAAATGGCGAAACGAACACAATGGTCACGTGACGCCAGGCCAATGACATATTGTTCCAACCAGATAGTAGCTCTTTCTTCAATGTCAGTCTCATGGTTGTACCGAGATTGAGAAGGGGCTAAAAAAGGGGCTAGCAAGCGGGGAGTAGGGAGGAAGGGGGGGGTGGGGGGGGGCGTAGGTTGTAAACATTTTCTGCTACCGTATTGCTGTTTCAGCATAACTTAGCAAAGGCTAGAATATCTGGTTTCCGTGATTCAATCAGAGCGCCGGAGCGTTCGCCCGTGGCCATGTTATGCTGAAGCCGAGTGTGTACCCGTTTCACCTTACGATGGGCTGGGGCAGACGCTACCAGCCATCTCAGCCAATCCAGCATTGTGAACGTATACCACGTGACTGCGCGCCCCTCGCTTTGCCGCGCTCCTCCGGAAGGTTGCACGTGACAATCGCACGACACGGGACTGGCTTACGATGGGTGTCCTTTGCGGTTCATCTTAATGCCCACTAGGTGTATTCCCCGTACACCCATAAAAGCTGACAGCGCGGTGGAAGTCACGCTCTGCCCGTACCAATCAAACGCTTCCCTTTCATCACCCTACCCGCTCTCTGCGCATGGGGTCATGGAAGGAGCCTGATCACGCAGTGAAAGAAGGGCGTATAACTGGTCCAACGAGTGAGTATATAGCTTCCACCGCACTGTCAGCTTAGCGCTGAACGGTTTACAGTACCGTTCCCCCGATGCGGACGTGCTCATTTTAACGACCGTACTCGTGGCGCGTGCAGGCGGCACCGCCTTGGAAAGATGCCGCGGTCAAAGCGAGCAAAAGACCGCGGAAACATAACCCCGCACAGCTTTGAAAAAAAAAAGTGCGTTAGTGGTTGCGGTTGTGGGTGGTGGCAGCAGTTGATCGCGTAATTTCCGAAGTTGGGCCCGGATTGGGGTGCTATTTTACAGCCGTGTCGTGTGGGGAGGACGGCCGTAGATGGACGCCGCTGGCGCTGGTGTATCAGTCGGAAAAAGTTTGACTGCGCTTGTGGCTAGGCAGATATTCTTTCCTTTTTTTTGGCCCAGAGCGGTTGAAGCGTGGTAATATTAGGAAAGGGGTTGGTGACTGAGAAAAATTAAAGTTAATGTTTTGTCGTAATTACAGTGCCCTGTGCCGGAGCAATCGTAGGTTGTCTACTTGATAGTTTTAGCAAACCGGGGAGGGAGGGAGGGAGAGGCGGGGGGGGGGGGAGGGGGAGGGGGTGAAGGAAGAAGCGGTAGGCACATACCCACAAACCTTATTTGATGATTAACCACATTCTATCGTCTCTTGTGCAGGAAAGTCTCTTTTGCGCATTTAGCGCGATCTTAGCAGGCTCATACACTCGTTGTTTCAGAATCTCGAAATGGTTACCTAGTTTCAGGAGATTGTAATTTTGTAGAACCATATTCGTATCGCGAACCGCTACCGAAGCCCTGTCAGCCCCACGTGAACGATATCCCACAAACTGCCGTATACTCTGTTCTACATTCGATTCCAAGACGCCGCTCATGACTCTCAGCTCAATGTCGATGACCTGGAGCGTATAGCCGAAACCGCTGGCCTTGGAGGTGTTGATGAGTATTAGATCCTGAGAAAGTATGATGACCTACAGCTAGAAGAGTATATATGAAAAGAAAGATGCTTAGCTTATCAATGACGCCGTTTGGCTTGACGAGGGGGCTCTTCCGAGTATTCCCCCGCCACGATGGGAGCATCGTTACATCAGGCCCGAGTCTACTTTGGCGCCCGACAGTGAAATGAAGATCTATCGCTTCTGGATTCTGTTCTTTTTTTTGTTCAGCTCGAAGACTATTTTGAGACGATATCTGGAGAGTCGAGCTCCTTTCCCGCGAAACTGAGCTAAAATCAAGAATGAAAGAAATAAAAAAGTGGTTATGTTATAGCGGTCATTACAGCTGAGCCCCGGGTAGCCGGAAATAAATAGGCTCTTAGAATAGGGCTCCTCCCGAGTCATCGGAAAATCCGTTTGATGCTTCGGGCCAGACTACCGCGATGGGATGCCGCTCAGCACGAGAAATAGTTATGTAGGTGGCACTGTACTTTGCAGCTCTGAGCAATTCCACCTAAAAGATAAGGCCTGCCTCCCCTTCCCGATGTCGTTACAAGTGAATCCACGCGGCGCTGCCTAGCATGCGCCAGCGTCATCGCCAGCGCTTTTCGCAGGATCTCACAACGTGCTCGACGCTAGGACGCAGCGACGCCAAGATTTGCGGCTGCTCTCGCCGAGCTTACGCGTGTTTGCCGCTTGGGGCGGGTCGGGTATTCAGTAACGATGACGTCTAGGGCAGGCCCTGTCTTCTAGGTGGTAATGGGCTACGCCACCCAGCGGAACAAACATGAAGAAGAGGAGTTGGGAAGCTGTCGTGGCCACATCCGAGTGTGCATCGAAGACTGGCGCGGTCTGTCGGCCGAAAATTGAAACATGGAAACTGGAAGGTGGTTATGTGCACGAAGTAGCGGTTGTGAACAGAGTTCATTTTTTGGGATGAAGTAAAATGACGTTTAGAGGTGTCCTTTTTCAACTTTTAGGCTTTTCTTTTTGTGTGTGTGAGAGATCAGGATAAATTTACACAGGGCAGACTGCTTGTACTGCCAGCTTGTCTCAGTTAGTTAACTTTTGAAGCGTTGGAAATCACCTTTATTGTTAGCACCGATAGGTATGAGAATAGGTAACTGGACGAGTTGGTACCTATTCATATTGAAACAGCGCGACTGCACACGGCATTTGGCGAGAAGCTGAACGAAACGAACTCTGTCTTATGATCGGTTCACACGGGGGTGTTAGTTTACGATTTCTTAAGTTACGTGAGGGGTCACTGGGACATTCGTGTTTCGTGTGTCGCGTGCAAATTCACTACTTGAACCGGTCGCCACGCGTCACTAGAAGCACGGATGTCCCGGTCGGGGGCCCACAACGTAAGTAGTCGTTAGCGGTCGTATCGTAACCTAGGAAAACGTCCCTGTGTGAACCAATATTTAGGGTCTCCATCCGTAACGTACGGACCAGCGTTTGCCTCGTGTGACGTCACGAGTTTTGAGATTCTGGGTACGTTTCAGTTGCTACAAGTTGGATTGCGTATGTAAAAAGCACGGTGAAAGATGTGAGTTATGGCGTTCTTAAACCAAAACCTTCTAAGTTGACAGTCTGATTCTTATGCCCGTCATTTGGCCAATCACAGCAAGCCGACCACAGCGGCGTTTTTGTGTAGTGGACATCGTTTACAGCTACAGCCACTCGACCTTGTTTTTAGGTGGCGGCGGCTCGTACTAAGCACACAGAGCCGTATATAGAGAAAGTTTGGCTATTCATTGGGAAGTATGGGAAGCAAATGAGGCGGCGCCATTGGCCGAAAGCGGGCTGGGGCTGTTTCAGGGCGTCTTGACAAATTTGAATGGGGCCAGCCAGAAGCCGCAATTAATACCCTGGCGGTGGTCGCGAGAAATAAACTTGATAAGTGCGTCGGAGTACCTCTCGGTGACTGAAAACAGGGTGCACGTGATGTTTCGATCACGGTTATGCAAAATCATGGTGGTATGTAAAAGATATGAAATGTATAGAAAGCTTGCGCGACTAGAAGAATGATCGGCGTAATCCGTACGCCAAGCGCTGAGGGCCGGGAATCTGCAGTTCCGAGCGGTCAGACTCCGTCCGAGCAAAACAGAGTTTGAGAGGCCCATTCGTTTCTTACATCTTTTTGCATGATCATAATCGAAACATCACGTGCACCGTAATTTCAACCATCAAGAGTGACTACATACAACTCTTACGCACTTATTAAAAATATTTCATGCTACCACCACTAGGGGATTATTTTCGACTTCTGGTTGGCCAAGAGAGCACGTCAAGCCCTCGTTCTGCGATTGGTGCGCGCCCCTGACTCTGCCCGCTCCTCCTATTGACCAAACTCTCTATATACACGGCTCTGCAAGCACCCAATGAGGAGGCGTTCCCTCGTACTGTTCTCACTCGTCGTTGGGAGCAGTTGAATTACTTACAACGTTGCCAAAAGGTAGACGGATCCCCCAAGTAATCAAAAATCGAAGTTTCAAGAATCTTCGATCCACCGCTGCGCTTCCCCTAACCAGCTCCTCTCTGGAAGTTACACGGGCCTTGGTTGATTGCGAGCATTTGCAGCGTTAATCTTCTACTTTTGAATTCGTAGTTGAAGACAAAAAGTTAGATCACTACAGGTTATATCGGCAGTACATCGTGCTAACGTATGTCTTACTCGAACTTTTTTCGAAGTCCACGTTCTATAACTAGAGACACGAGTTAACAATTTATGTCTTGGCTGCCGCAGCGGCGAAATGTGTGTTTGTTTGTATTAAGAACTTCAAATTTATATTAGCTACTTACTTGGAGAACACTTATTGTTTCTATAAGCTTTACAGAAGCATAGGGCTAGCGGAGGACTGGGGATTAATTTGGACTACCCGAGTTTTTTTCTTTTTTTTTTTAACGTGCCACCGACATATCTTGGCTGCACGGCACCTTCTCCGCAATAAGCCTACGTCAGGTTGCGGAATCCGTGGACCGCCGCTTTGCCTCGCAGTCACCGAAGTGGCTGCAACTGCATCTAACCGGAACCGAATCTAACCAGGACTGCATGTAACCGTAACCGAAATGTAATCGGAACCGAATCTGATTGGGATTGAATCTAATCTGGACCGGTATCTAACCGACACTGAAATCTAACCGGAACCGAAACTAACAGGGACTGAATTTAACTGGGACTGAATCTAACCGGGACCGAAATCTAACCGGGGCCGAGTCTAACCGAGGCCGTGTCTGGGTGCCGGCGGATGGTGTGAAAGGTCAGGGCGTGTGGCAATACGCGGCGCCGGAGGCGTAACGGTCTGCTGCCGGGGCCGACACCAGGATAGATGGGCTCACGGTCGAGTGATCGCTACGGGCTGCGGAGTTTCCAAACTTTCTGCTTCTCCGGACCGGGCCTAATATACCGTCTTCTCAGACTGCTGCAACCCGCTCTCGCACTCCTTGCCGAGATTGGACCCTGATAGCCGAGAATATTGCAGCCTATTTTTTCTCTTCCTCTTTAAGACGTCCCCCTTACCAATATTTTATCTTTTTTCGCTTCTCTTTTATTCGTATATATATAATGTAACACATATAAATGTTTACTTTGATTGATGACGTCTGGTCGTGGTGTATGTTTTCTGAGAATCTGCGTAGAGACAGAAATGAAAAAAGAAATCTCGAACCCTCCTTTCTTGGAGGCGGAGGAGAGAAGGTGCGATTAGTCATCTTGTTTTCTCGCTCGATGAGTTCTATGCTGCCTTTTTGTTGAGGATAATGAGTACTCGTACCCGCTTCTGCTCATTGAACTTTGCACTAATCACTTCGAAAGATCGCGAACACTTTGAGCTTCATATCCGCACTTGGATGAGCTCGGGAAAAGGGGTACGATCGGCGCCTTCACATGGTCGCCTTTGTTGACACGCTAGGGTACGCTGGAGATATTCAATCTATTGCTCCCTCACGCCATAGGTTCGAGACAATTGAAATGAACACATTTCTTCCGAATATATTTCTTGACCATAGAAAAAAGGTTTTCATAAATGTTTCTGATCACATAAATACACTGTGTGCCGTAGAACGTCAAACATGGTTGGCGGACGGAACGGTCCCCGCATCTTCAAATAAAGCTCCTACCCGTCCTCCGCGATAAACATGGATCTTGGCGGTACGGAATGCACGTTGCGGAAGCACCTTGAAAGCTTGAACATTTACAACGTAGTCAACTCGTTAGCGTTCTCCGCCAAGTTACATTCAGGACTAAGTAACTCCCCGAGCGAGCCATACTGCCGCGAACTGGCGCCGTTTCTTACAAACTCGTGACCTGGCGAAATTTCCACGGAGCCTCGCAGACCGCCACCAGGCGCAATATTGAAATCCGTTAATTTGCTTTAAAATTAGTTTTCTCAGCTCTTCTGCCGGCAGCCGGCACAGCACAAACCCCATCCAAACAAGAAAGCAAGTGCAAATATTTCGTTTCTGGACCCCTTTAAGGCCGCAATCCTTAAGGCCGCACTCCTTAAAGCCGCAGCCGCAAGCCGCAGCAACCTTAAAACTGCTCGTACGTCATACAAAAGGCACGTCACGGCATTCGGAGCAGACGTGGTGACAAAATTTTCTGCGCACACGCCTCGAGCAACGTGACCGTCGTTCGAGAAAGAAACACGCCTCAGAGAATGTCCGCAGACTGTGTTTCGTACACGAGAGCCATCCGTTTCGCCGTGCGACCGTGCGACCGGTCCATGATAGGTTTCCCCAAATGGCGAACTCGGGCCGATATCAAACTGTGGGAAACAACAACAAAAAAGAAGCCGTGCGGGCAACAGCACCATGCACCGCGACAGGGTTCGTCCACGCGCGCATACGCAAACAGAAGGGGACTCTCTGCCAGCTGCCCGCGTGCTGACGCCGTGGTGCGTGAAATTACGCGCTACGCCACGCACAGCGCGCGCGAGTCTGCCCGTTGCTTCGCTGCTCCGTCCGCTGCACTTCCTCTTCTTCCTCTGAGCGGCGGTATACTCCGTTCCACCTTGCGACGGACTTCGGCGGACCCTACGTGCCGTCCCAGCCAATCCAAATCCAACGCCTCGCGAGTGTCGCGCGACTCTCGCGGGAAGAGACGAGATTGCTATCGAGGCGCGTAGTCACGTGGTGTCTACAGAGAGCTGGATTGGCTTCGGATGGCTCTGGTGGCGTCCGCTGTGGTCCATCTTGAGGTGGAACGGAGTATAGCGGGGAAAAGAAAGCGGTTTCTTGTTGGCGGCGGGTGTCGCCTCGTGCACCACTGCGCTGCGGCTGCGTGAATTTATGCCCGCCACTAGATCACAGAGAGCGCCCTGGGGGGTTTCCCCGCACGACATTGTCTTGGGAGCGGCCTCTTTTGACTCTGGAGTCCTGCTTTGTTCTTCGCGCCGAGAATGGTCTCTCAATCTTTTTTTGTCTTATTTGCGTTATTCTTACGTCTGTTGTTTTATGTGAAGCGGGCGAGCGTTGTTCAACGCGATGGGACGTCGACCGACCGCTGCCGAAATCTGTGTTTCCGAGCTGCATGGGCGCGGTCAGAGAAACCTGCTTTTCTGACCAGATCTTTTTGCGGGATTGTCCAGGACGCCTCGCTGGAAATTCTAGACTGCATTGTCGACGCTCGTGGGTTGTTTTATTCATTCAGTGGAAACTTTTGTTGCGGGCCGTACATGTATGATTCCCATAATGCACGGTGAAAATGGTGGGCTCGCCGCATAATTGTGCGAATAGTCTTTTCGTCCATTTTGGTCTTTAAGCTTGTGGTGTGCTTGTACCTTCAAAAACAACAGAGACCTTGTACCGTATCTTTTTTCTTTGCTTTCATTTTCCTCGACTGTCCAGCCAACGGGTTTTCTCGCTCTACTCTTCCGTCTAGAAAACAAAATACACAAAGAACGCCCGCACCAGCTTCACCTAACATAAACCTGGAAATTTTTTTCATTAAAGGGTAACTCCGGTGCATTTTCTCGATTTTATTATTACGACTGTTTTTAGTAAAGTAGGGGTCCCTGGATTACGAGGTGTAATTTTTTTTAATGCCTCGTGTAGTTTTGTAGATATCCGACCTCAAAGTTTTATTTGGGAAGGGGGAGGGGGAAGGGGTCTACGGTGAAACCGAAACTACCGACTCGAGCAGGATGGCAACCCTTATGGTCCACTGCATGGCTAGGTGGCGCAAGCTACCGCCCTCTGTAAAGGGTATAGCCAGTAACATCCATCTATCCATCCAGGCCATCGTGTG
Organism: Ixodes ricinus; assembly: GCA_037355805.1. Taxonomy (NCBI): domain Eukaryota; kingdom Metazoa; phylum Arthropoda; class Arachnida; order Ixodida; family Ixodidae; genus Ixodes; species Ixodes ricinus. The sequence goes on along the minus strand of JAZHYW010049476.1, from coordinate 214,280 downwards.
ACGGCGAGTTCGTACCGCGGTTCCGCAAAACGTACGGCTGGCCCAGTTGCAAGAGCAGTTCCAATCAGTCAGATAAGACTCTACGGTTGTTTTACTGATTTGCATCTTAGATATAAAATATCTGGGGCAAACATCAAAGGGTGATTGAAGGTAGAAAGAGTAGAACAGGCGAGCTGGTTTATGTTACGCATTTTGCAAAAACCAGAGACTGTGATGTTTTGTGTTCGTCCCCTTTTTCTACCGTCGTCTCCGGTTAAAAAAACAAACATGCATTAAAAAGTAACTCTGGGCCAAAGTAAAACCAAAATAAATCACTGATATCGATTTACGGAAAATAAATACAAGCACTGCCAAAATATTACACTAATGGGAAACCGCGAACCACTCTCAAACCGATATTAAAAATGCAACCACCGGCTTCTCAGCGGGTATTCAGCGGGTCGGCTGTTTGTCAAGCAACCTTGTACCCCGATGTCATGTTCGTACTCAAGGGCGTTACTTTTCGTACTGCCACTTATTTCGCCGTGTCTTTCTGCTGCGATTTCAGCCGTCCCAGTGGAGGATTTCTGCTTGTTACGTTTTAGCGGCCGTTTAGTTTGTAAATGTCCCTCAGAGATCGCTCACGAATGTTATTACAGCGGAGCTGTTAAGGGCTAGTTTCCCCAGGATCGTGTCCGTCGACAAACAAATGATGACACAGAACTCTGGACAGCCACCGCCATCTATGAGCGACGGCGGCAACCTTTCGATCCTTTCTACTCTGGCTTGCCGACTTGCCCTCGGCCATTACTTCATTCCCACCATAGTACAGCTTCGCTGGTCTTCCTTCTTCACCAGAGTGGAAAGTCTACTGCGTCTCACACTCCAACAGGCTCTGAAAGAGTCGCATTTACACTGCAGGAAGATGGCGCCCACAAGTAAGGAATCGACGGAGCGCTCACGCTCTTACCTTGCACGACACAGGGTCGCTTCGCGCCGTTCAGTCTCCACACGTGTGCACAGTTCCTCCCCTACTAACGGATCACATTCTGTGTAACTACCGCTTTTGCCACGCTAGTACGGCGAAGGGGCGACCTAATTTTTTGAATACCTGTTGATGTCGTCCTCATTCAATTTCTAGCAAGTAAGTTATATAACGTTTAATATATGTGCTCTCCATGCCACGTAGTTGTGAGCAAGAACACTCCCCGTTCGATACATGTCAATCAAAATAGTACACGCGAACGAACCCTAGTTTAAGTTGAAGCGCGCCTCTGGATCTGTTTAAGAAGCCATTTTGCCAGAAAGAAGCTTATGAATAGATTTCGGAACACTGCGCCAATGTTCCCACAATCGAGCCATACGCGACAGCATTTGCGGTCGCTTCCTACAGAGCAGAGTCCACTCTAGACGCTCATCGGCACAGATGCATTCTCCATCGTGCGCCAGGAGATTTCGGTTTTCTTTGTACTCGATCCCCGAACCCTAAGGCTACACACCGGCAAACAGAAAAAACGAAAAGGAAGTGAAAAAGAGAGCGTGATATAGAGTGTTGTCCAGCACCGTTATTACGTCTATATGGTTCCTGTCGAGGCCTTCCTTGTCCGGTCGCGCTTTTGTTGCTCGGTCCGCTTGTTTATATCGAGTTTTTGATGCTACCGTGAGGCGGTGTTTCTGCCGGCCTCATTGTGGCGACATTTGTATTTTGGGATCGCGCCCGATGTTGTATCTTTTCCCTTCTGTTTGTGTTTGAGGGGCTTTTGTGCTCCGCGTTCTGAATAGGGTGCATGACAAAGAGGCGGCCAGTGCGGACTTCTTTCCCTCGCCGCCTTCGAGCGAGTGATTCGGGAATTGGGGAGCCCGCGGCATGACGTAGGAAACGGGAAAGACTGTTCATTCGTCTGTCTCGCCGAGACACGCGGAAAGAAGCGCCCGACAGTGATATCCGGGTTTCTTGCGAGCGTCTAACACGCGTGAAAATAAAATAAGAAAAGACCGGCCCTCGGGCGGCGATGCTCCGTTTTACATGTTGGACTGCAGCAGTACCTGAAAGTCATCGGAGCAAGCCCAAATGCCGTGTGACTGCAGACTCGTATTACAGCGAGAGCTGTTATATAGACTCTTCCTACCCCGGAAATGACGTCCGTCGTAGCTAGTTATTGATGCAGTAGCTGTCGCAGGGCGTACAGCGTCCGACGTGGAAGTTGCGAAATCGTCGCTGTATACAAACAAGCCCACACGAGGTATGGGCCGAGCATATCCATTGAACTCTTCCGGATAAGCCATAAATGAGTTAAAAGCGAAGAATTTTAACGACGCAAAACATTGAAAGGCGGCTACCGCTTGAGGAAAACGACGCGATTCGGGGTAGTCTACGCGTTACTGCTGAGCTGCACTCACGCGTTCCTTTCGAATTTCAACGAGTAATATACTTTGTTAATTTTTGAGTGAGTAACAAATAAAAAATATTTAATTCGTTTTTTTTTTCAGCATACATGTCTACAGTGTGAGCGTAACGCGAGATTCGGGATCAACGCATAAGCGTGAGCGGTCACGTGATATTTTCGCGGTGCCTGATTGGCTGTGATGACTCGTACCGTCCGCTGTGGTCCATCGTCAGGTGAAAGGAAGCACGGAGAAGAAGCGCGTCGTGCAAGAATGAGAGTGTGAGGGGAGGGTGGGAAGGGGAGACGAATGATGGGGCAGTAATGAATTCCGCTGGTCACTTGTTTGTCCCGTGGACGGAGGTATTGTGTACCTTCATCCGCGGCCTGCTTTTCTTAACTTTTTGTTTTCAGCGATATTACGTTGTAGTTTTTTGTTCTGCGGCGTTCGATTCGGAGACATCCCAAACGGCGGTTTCAGAAGACGCTGTCACTTTAGTTTTGGCAGTTTGGTTGTGTGGTTTCGGCGACGCCTTTTTTAAAGCGTTCCGGCCTTTGTCACCATCTCGGTTCTTTTTTTCGTATTCTACAGGGTTGTACTGAGTTGAGTGTAAGATATTGAAATAATGTATCAAGGAGTGTTGCGATTCAACGTGTTGGCGTAGGCACTAATTTTAATGTTTGTATTTATAAATATTTGTTTTCTTAGACATTTTACCTTTTGTCAACTGTGTAATATTAGTCTGTACAGTCATCCTAGAATACGTTATCAATGCCGTGGAATCAAGTATCGAATTAATTTGAGTTGTTTTCCAGACATACAAAAATATGACGACGCAGAGGGTCGTTGTGTTGAACGTAAAACGCAAATCATTTTAGCACACCAACATGAAAGGCTTTTGCAGCTAAAATGACGACTTACGCGTTTCTTTTTCCCGTAACATCGTATATTTCTTTATATAATCAATATAAAACGTCTCAAGATTTATGAACCAAATAATTTCTTTTCATTCCTTAATTGTCGCGTTTTCTTGAATATGACATTTCATTTTAATATGCCGACACCAGCAAATGAAGTATTGAAGTATCATTTTTTGTGTGTCGCTACTAAAAGTAACCAAAACCTCGTTCACACAAAGCCAAACGTGGGGTCGTTCAGTCTTCTTGCTCAATTAAACTGTCGGCAGCTTCGCGCTTTTCACAACAAGGCCGCACCGTGTTCGTTGGAAGCTAGTTGCGCCGTTCTTTCCACTCGTCGGGGAAGCGCGATGTTTCGACAGAAAGTGAGAACGCTTTCCGTGCGAAAGCGTTGTCGACTCCAATAAAGAAATCAAGACGCCGTTTAAAAAAAAGAAGAAACATCAACCAAATGGGATATTTTTTCCTTTCCATTTTATATCGCTTCCTGGCACGCGATCGACACGAACCTGTCGTTGTTCATTCATCCGACACAGTGCTGGTATCTCTGGAAAAAGAAAAGGAAAAAGAAGTGTGGTAGCTACGGGTTTTCCTTCTGCGCACTGCACAGTAGCGCGGCAGAAAAATCGCGTGTTAGAATTCCTGGCTCCTTCGTGGGCATTTGACCATACCGTCCTGAGACGCATAAACTCTTAAAAGCATTTTCATTTATCGTTTCTCGTTTTGTTCTTAACGAATGCGTATTATGAATGTCTTCCTGATTTGTTGTGTAACTCTCTTCGTGTGAAGTCTTAATACTTCACGTGTACCTTGTTATTATTTGAGGAAAAAACTTATACTCGCCCTCTAACTTCTGTTACTTAAATCGTGTAAGGAGTAGCAGTGTAATATAGTAGTGGACCGACAATGCGAAGTTTCCGTACCAATATATTTTAAAATAACTCTGGATGTTGCGTGCTTCTTTTTAATTTATTTTTTTGTTAAATTCTTTTTGTGTTACAATTTTGGTTCCTAATTTTTGTGTAATTTTGACTGATTAACGTGCTGACAAAGGACCTTTCAAATCTTTTAGAGACGGGTAATTGTCAAGCTATAGACGCCATATTTGAGGGAGAGGCATGCACAGAACGAGCTCATATTAATAGGCTGCAAAGAACGGCAATCTTGATGGTGTGGAATGCACGTTGCGAAATAAATGCGGAAGCTCGCCATCAGCACGCGCTCAGCAGTCGCGCACTCAGCTATGACCGCCGTCGAATACTCCCTATAGGAAGCTTTCACTGGCGGGCCTGTGTGCGTGACTGCTGAGCGTGTGCTGATTTTGAGCTTCCTCAGTTTTCTTAAACGTGCATTTCCACCATCAAGATGGCCGCTCTTAGCAGTCTATTAATCCGAGCTCCTTCTGAGCATGCGCTCTACACATCGCCCTCAATTATGGCGTCCAGTGAATACCCCCTATACACCTTTTCCACAAGGGCGCAGCCATCTTGAATGTCGTCACTTCTGGTACGCGGTAAAACATCGTTTTGATATCTCCATGCCGCCTGAAAGTGTTTACGAAAAATGCATGATTGTCACGCGTTCTTGTTTTGTCTCACCTATATTTCCTCGCATATTACAGATTGCAATGTTTTTGTTTTCTTAATATTTTTTTGTCCCGCATACCAGATACGAAACTCACGTGACTGAGAAAGACAGGAAACAGAAAACGTCTATATGTGTAGCTTTTTTTTTCTGCCCCCTTCCGCGAGACTATGGAGCCAATAATAATTAATTGAATATTAAGCCGGTGTCATTCGAAGCACTGATCTCGTGCTGACTTGAGTTCGCAGTGTGACCCCGGCCTAAAAGAAACAAAATGTTTAATTATCCACGACAACTCTTTCCCGGATTGTGAAAAAGAAAAGAAAAAATAGCCCCAGAATTACATACAGCGTGTATAACCCTTTCATAGGTGAGCAGTTCAACGCACTTTTATATTCAGCTAAACATTTTACGACTGCCGTTCACCGTAGCTCTACCAACTACCCACAACGATGACGTCACATTCCGGCCCTGTAACAACAAAATAAAAGAGAAAACAAAAAGAAAGCGTACACTTAGCTTTTCTTCCTCCCTTCCATCCTCCATCTTCTTCCGTCCTGTAATGGCCCTTTACCTGCATCCGCGGCTCTCCCGGAGATATTCCCCCTGGCATTCCGCTTCACCCGGTAACAACGAGCTACCCCAAAAAGGCAGCACATTACTTGCACCAGCGCACACCACCCACCACGCGCGCACACCGAGAGCTACCATTCGAACGTCGTTTTGCTCCACTGCCCGAGGCGCTGCTACATTCGGAGTGCCCGTTTTTACTGCCGCAGTCGACTTCATACGCGACATTAAATGCGACTTCTCTACCGCCGCGAGGCGTTTTCAGACGAACGTTAAGGGAAGCCTTTATGGCTTTCCACAAAAGGCGTATTGCAGTCTGCCGCTGGTTGGCAGACGGAGAAGGCGCGGTGAATGAACGCAAGGTAGGCTTTGAAGCGTCGTTTATGTTTCGAGCTTGTAAGCAAGTCGTAAAACTGCGGGTTTGACTCGGGCGGGTGCGAAATTTGTCTCGAGGGCGTCTCGAGTTTTGTTGGGCGTTCTTGTTGCTGTTGTTTGTTGTCGTTGTAACTGCGCGGAGAGTATGAGATTGTGTATCCGGATGTCTCTGTCTGGCTCGTCGTCTGGATGGTCTCGGGCGTTTTGGGGTGGCTGAACTAACGGCGTTGTTTTGTAGGGGTATCTTTTTGATCCGGGGCGTTTGTTTGTGTTCACTGTTGTGTTGGGACTGCAGACAAGTGAACATGATGAAACGCAGGGTGTATCGTGACTAAATACAGGTTGTGGTCGGAAATCGGTATCTTTGTTTTTGTTGCAGGGTTTAGTTGCTAAAGTGGACAGCCTCGCCTTTCGTTTAGTGAAGCGTCTAAGTTTACAAGCGCGCGTCTCTTTTTTCTTGTTTTGGAAGGGGGAATGTTGTTGCGAGTTTGTTCGATTCGACTGTAGAACGTGGGCCAAGTATTTGGCGCACCGACTACACCAAGGCTACAGCAACTTACAAAGATGGTAAATCATTTTTAGGTGTTCTACTCTTGAGTTTTCACTTCTTCTTTACTTACTCTCACCAATCGTCAACCCTATTTTCCGCTCTCTACACGAACGGGAAAATGAAGACGCCTGCATCTTAATATAAACATTGTAAAAAAAAAAAAAACGACAAAAATACCACATTTATTTTCTACATATCTTTCTTTCCTTGTTGACTTCTTTCTAACTCTCTTTCTTTCTAATTTTTACCTTTTTATCGTACCGGTTCTAACCTCTTAGCACAGACTTGCACGACACCCAGGATCAAATGTTTGTCTTGCAACTTCATGAATGGTTTAAGACAAATTGTCTGACGATAAATGCATCTAAAACTCAGCTTGTCTGCTTTCGTAATCCTCCGAAGATATTAACGCCCAATCATCCTATATATATGCATACCTCTCTTTGTATATCTTGTAACTGTTGTCCTATATCTTATGTAGATCAAGTTAAATATTTAGGAATTCAATTTGAAAGTGATTTCTCGTGGAATTCTCATTTGTCAAAACTTTGTAAACGACTGAGAAATGTATCTTGTTTACTGTATAGTACCAGATCTTTAATACCCTATTCAACGAAAAAGACAATAGCTCACGCCTTGGCATACAGTGTTTTGCGTTACGGAATAACTATTTTTAGTCACAGCCCAGGACGATCGTGTCAAAAAATGGAGTCAGTCTTAAAAGGAATATTTAAAAGCATTGTTTATGGTTCCATATCGCAAACTGAAGAAGAGATCATAGCAGTCTTGGGCTTGCCATTGTTCCACTCTTTATTGGTTCAGACCGTTGTATTGAAACACTTCTGGAGTGATAATTTCAAAGTACCGCATGTCGTATCTAGATCGCTTCGACACACTGAGCGCTATGAAATGCCTTTTGTTGTGACAAAATACGGAAAAAGGATTCGAAATTTTTATGTTCCCTATATATTTAATAGCCTACCGGACGATGTTTACACTGTGGACTCACTAAAAAAACTGAAGCAAGTGCTCCAATGTAAAAGTGCAACTTTTTGACTGTGCTGTGTATGTGTATGTGCTTGTGTGACCATCATCGTTTATATTGTGATGTATGTTGAGCTTGAAAGTTTACGTGTGTGGGGACGCTTTTTTATCACAAATTGTAAGGTCTTGTCCAACAAGCCTATTGTCTGGCTTTGACAGACCCGCCTCACTATCAAGTGAACTACACGCGTAAATAAACATTATTATTATTATTATTATTATTATTATTATTATTATTATTAATATTATTATTATTATCCTTTTTGTAACTTTTGTAACTTTTGTAACCTTTGTAATTCTTTTGTAATTTTTTAAAACTTTGTTTTTTTTTCGTAGATTATGTTTTGAGGGGGACCAGTCGTACAAGTCTTTAGGACTTTGACGGCCCCGAAGTAGTATTTTGGAGAATTTGAGGCACGTGCAATAAAATTTATTAATCATCATCATCATCATCATCTCTTCATCTCTTCTTCTTCTTCTTCTTCTTCTTCTTCTTCTTCTTCTTCTTCTCCTCCTCCTCCTCCTCCTCCTCCTCCTCCTCCTCCTCCTCCTCCTCCTCCTCTGTAGAAATGATCAGAAACCCACTTGCGCACACAAAGACATTTACCGCGAGGTTGGCTTCACCTCCCTTAGTGTCTGCTTGCAGTGAAGCACGCTTTACGTTCCTAACTGGTTTTCATTTCTAGAATTAACCGATAGTGAATCTTATGAGCCGAGAAACTGAGAGAGAGGAGGAGAAGAGAGCGCGGAGGGGGGGAGGTCCGAACGCCTAGCTCTGATTGGACAGATTAGTGGGTAGGACCCAAAGCTAGCAGCCTTCGTCTCCGCTGCACTCGTCGAACGCGTTAGAACGCGGAACGCCTAACGTATTAGCATCTATTGATCACTCAACATGGTAGTCATATTAACATCCGCTCTTGAAGCGCGTTCGCTCAAATGTGCTGTAGCTTAATAGTCAATTGGTCATGCCTATACCATGGAAAGTCAAACTGATTATTTGCTTCGATTAGATACTTTATCCCTGGCTTATGTATGTGCGTTATAGTCCATACGTTTATCTACTAAGCGTCGACTACCTGGTGTTGGTAGTGTTTAGTTATATTGATCAATACTGGATACATCATTTCTCTCCGAATTATTTGTTTTTAGTAAAGAGTTTGCTCCAAGGGGAACGTTTGTGTCCTTCTAGTATTTAACCATGTCATTTATGAACACTGTTATTTAGACTAAACTTTGGCACAAATGTATTATTTATTTTAAGCTAAGTTTATTGCCTTGTCTTTGGGTGTTTCAGAGTTGCGTTTCGTTACGCTATCTATCTTTGACCTTCCACCTTTCCTTTCACATTTAATGGTGCATTTTTCTGCATACATTTATCAGAAAAATTCAAAGAAGAAATGCCGCCGAAGTTGGTGCATAATACGCACTAATTCCAACCTACCCAGCGATCGCTAAACACGGGCTCTATTCGCTGATCTATTTTCGGGGTGGGTTCTTGCTCGTTACAATACCGCACAAATCTGTGACTAAATAAATGAAACAGGTCTTTATCAGGTTTTGAATAATGACATGTTTTAATTAATGCCTTTACTCGGTTGAAATCAGCTGAGCATTTTTTTATGGTATTCACCGTCATAAAACTATTATCTGTCAGCTACCTTCATACATTCCCTCTTATTCATCACGTGCTTTGCTACGTAGTTACTGTAGCTGAGGAATGACCCATGCGAGATTATTGATAGATCTCCAGGAATCTTTGACGGTCTTTTAAATTCCCATTAGAAGCTGATCCGTGATATGGCAGTCACTTTCAAGCATTTCTCATTGTTCCTCGGATATTTTCAATGGTGGCTGAAGGTGATCTATTGGAGATTTTCTTACAGAGGATTAGTACTCTTTGACAATGTCCTAGACACTGTAAGAGGCGCCGGTGATGAGGACCATCGAAAGTAGCTTAAGGTTTCTCAGGGACTGCCACCGACTTCTGAGGATCCGACATATTGCATTAGAACTTTATTGTGTTCTATCGAAACGTCTTTATAGAATATCAGAAGTATCTGATCTATCTCCGATTCAACCACAACCAAAAACTGTGGTTGTCCCGTAGCAACCATAATATACAAATTCCTGATGAATCATCAGGTATATCTTGAAGTCCCTCAGTCTCCTTGAGATACTATTAAATGGTACGTTAGCCAGCGTCAGAAGTTTCTGGCGATTAATCAAAGCCCCGCTATAAATTTTTGCATGAGAACTCAAGCGCAGCGTAGCAGAGAAAAGCCGAACCAAAAGAATGGGTGTCTTCCGCGGCATGAGCGCTTGGTTCGCGGTTTGAAGATTACGCGCAAAGACTTTGTATCGCTTCTCCGACGAAGTACTTAGGGTGCGCGACATACTTGACAAAAGAAATCTCATTTCCGCGTACAGGCGTTTTGTCTCCGGAACAAATCTAGAAACGCTGCGCGCTTATTTTTTTTTTGTTTTTTTGTTTTTTACGGAGGAAAAAATAATTTGGATGGACTTACGTATAAACTTACAAAAAAGAAAGGGGTGGACGAGTTGAAAAGCCGTAGTTACATTCACGGTATGCAGTGCTCTTTACAACGAAGAAAAAAGAAAAGACAGCGCTGGTGGGTTTGAGTTAGTTGTTCTCTTCCTCTTTTTAAAAAGATAGAACCGGCAAGAAGTCAAAGGAAGAGGCGAATGTGTAAGACCGGGTTTTTTTTTCATCTTTTTTCGCTGGGCCTTTATCTCTGAACCGCGAAGCGGAAGAAACAGGCTGCGTTCCACTGGAGCATGCTTTACCCCCTTTGTGCTTCAGAGGAAGAGAGAATTTAAAAAAAAAAGTGAACAAAGACAACCTCTCCGCACTGTTGAATCAAAAGAAATAATTTACGAAAAAATAAGACCGTGCCCAGCCTACTGTGCAGTAAAACTAAGAAGATACTGGTTTGTAAAAGAAAAAAAAGTAAATTCAAACGTTCGTCGAAGCGTTTTTTTTTTTGGTGGTCGTTACGTTTTTCTTTTGACAATGGTAATAAAACTAGTCTGTGATTTCTTGTGGCTCTTAATGGCTTGAAAGAAAAGCCCTGTGCCTTGCGCGGAGACCTTGCTTAGCAGTGTGCGGTTTGCTGGTTCAAAATCTTGCACTTAAAAAATAAACTGTCGCATGCGCATTTTTTTAAGGAACTTTGGACATTTAGAGTTCTTGTAAATAAACGTGGTCTTGCCTTATGGCTGGTTGTTAAGGCTAGAATTCTTCACGACTGAAGATAAAAAAATCCGAGATCTCTGCTTAGAACTTGTGCATACAGCGTGTTTTCGCTAATTCACAAGTCTTTGTATGTACCCGGAACAGTGCTGATGGTAATGCCAGTAGATATGTGCCTTCGTGAATTGAAACGCGCGATGTTTTGTGGTATGTTCTAACTTGTGCCAGACTTTAGATTCACACTGTCGTGTTCAAGCCGATTAAGTTGAGCTTAATATGTGAATGCGTTCAATACTTTATAGAGTAATATAGTGAAATGCGTGCGGTGCGCTTAGTCTGTAGGAACACTGGGGGATAACGGTTGTTTATACAAAATGTCAAGGAAGTTGTCGGCGCCACTAAGTTGCTAGCTCTGAGTATAGTTTTCACTGATACACACAAGAATATCATGCCTATACAGTAGTTGCATCAAAACTCAAATTGCTAGCACAATATTACAATACGCATAAAAGAAAACAAACACACGGTAAAATAGGCTGGAGGAGGCAGTCGTATTCAAAGCTTCTGTGGAGTCTCAGATTGTCATAATAAAATCCTAAGCACAAAAGACCGGTTTAAAAAGAAACATACACAGCAAAGTGGCATTATTTGTTCCTGCACTTCGTTTAATCTTTTGTGTGCTGTTTACTTATTGTTTAACGATCACCAATTCAACGTGCCTACCCCCTTACTCCGAGTGGCAGCGTATATTTCTACCTGCAAAAACTTAGGCACCCAAAGATTACAGGTCATACGTACAAAACGTAGGTCTCCATTTCGATGCATGACGGAAAACTAAGTTATTCTTTTCTTTACTAGCCATAACGAAATCTTCCAAGCCAGAGCAGCTATGTTAATGTAGTTTGATTCGAGCAACGATGACATCGAGTTTACACTAATTAAATAAATAAATGAATAAATAAATTTTACTAGTGTAACGCACCAAATGGATAAATTTGCTTTGGCGGTTACCCTGTTTGTTTTGTTTGCGAAAATATTTTTACTCGTAACTCTTGTTCAATCCGTCTCAAGCTTACTGTGAAACTGGCAAAAAAAAAAGAAAAAGAAAATTAGGTATGCTAGTTTTCTCTTTTGAAAAGTTAGGAACAATCGAGTTAATTATTAGTTGACTAATGTCTACCTCCAACAGTCTACTTTCGACGGTACTTCCGCAGCTGTGAGCTAACATCGCGCTGCAGTACACATAGTAGCACAAGCGACGGCGCAAACCGAAACGCCGTGCTGTTGTTTGGGCAACCTAAATACGTACGCCCTATGCTCCAACACACTGTTTACAAACAAGCCCGCTTTGCCCACACGGGGTGCTTTGCGCGTGCGCACAAACCAGATTCATATGTGAGGAACCGCCTGCGGACGCGCATCGGCGACAGCAGCGCCGCCACCGCACTGGCGTGACGTCATAGGGTTGAGTTGGTCTATATACGGTCTCTGACGGCTCAAGAAACGTAGGGCGTGGGGTGAATCTCAGACTTCCTGGTGATAGTCAGGGGAGAAAATTGGCGAAGAAGTGCGGGAGTCAACACATGTTTGTCTTTTTCGACGTAGGCTAGGTGGCGCAACCTACCGCCTGTTACAAAGGGTATAGCCATTAACATCCATCCACTACCAACTAGCGCAAGTGAATACCCTTTTAATCCATTCATCCATCCACCCATGCGAACATCTCATAATCGCTCCGCATCCAATGAGATTGCAGCATTGTCCGATGCTGCAATCAGATTGGACGCCGAAGGGCAAATCAGGTAACTCGAGATACATTAACATGTTAAAGCCACGCCTCCCGTTTCTTAACCTTTCGGTGACCATATAGCTGAAATTACGGTCCTGTTTCGTCGACTGATTAACTTCGACTCAGCCGTCGGTCGAAATGGTTCTTACGAAGTATAGCGTGTACACTTTGTTTTACTCGTGAATTACGAAAACGAAACAAAAATATAGATATATAAAAAAGTCAGTTATAATAAACTCGCACCGAACTGCAGAGTGATTTATCTCATCTCCCCTCTTCTCGAAGTGTGGCAACTCAGAAGAACGATCATTCGCTGCATTTCATTTCGTGCTTTTTTTATTTTATTTTTACAGTTTACTTTGCAGTTGAACAATGCACGTACGTCAAACATTGTGTTCGTTCGTTGGGTTGACGTGCCTTATCACGCACCTTCATCGCCACTCCACTAAAAAAAAAAAAGAAAAGATAAAATGAACTAAACGAAATTTTATCGTGTCTATTTGCTTTTTGGTGCTATTTATCTCTACCGGCGCTCGCGTATTTTTCCGAGAGGGCCTCGAGGTGGCGCGATAAGCTTTCTCTTTATGTTGTATAGCAAAAACCCAGATTGAGAAAAAAAAAGGGGGGGGGGATGACCAGCAGCGCACCTTGCGGCCAACGACGGGACTATAGGTGTGCTCTCGGGCGGACGGAAAGCAATATTTTATCGGTCAAAGGCCGTCCTCACACCGCGGGTGCGCGGATAAAAGCACAGAATAATACTAATAAAAAACATGGTTACAAAAGAAACGAGGAAAGTATGGAGGGGGTGGACGGGCTTTTACTTTCGGAGATGTTGGACGCGAGCGCAGAGTATACCGCCGGCGAGAAATATATGGCTGTATCGTATACCGTTGGAGAACTTTGTGCTTTGTGACCGGGGTGTCTCTATGTTATGAGGGACGTGTCTGGTTGTGGTCTGATGCACCGGACGATGGACCGCACAAAATGGTACGACCCCTCGAAGCCAATCCCATGGCGTGTGGGTGTCACGTGACTTTCTTGGAGGGCGCAACGACGCGGGGTGGCCTGTCGTCACGTGATACGTTCACCAGCGCTGGATGCCCCGGAATGGCTCGTATTGTGCGCTGCTGTCCATCGTAAAGTAAAACGGAGTCTCAGTTGCTTCTTGATTTGTATTTCTTTTTTCTTTCTTTGTATAGGATGTGACAATAGACAGGGAGATGGCAACACTGGAGGGTTGTCAGCGATAACCACGGGTTGGATAAATCTAGAACTTATTTGTGGATATTGACTTTGTTTGCTCGAGGTCGCTTTGCTTGCAATTTCTTTTTATTATTACTCAATTTTTGGACGTGTTTTACGAAGGCACAAGTCGTGTCTTTTATGAGTTGCACCTGGAGATATATAACGTCCGGCGGGATCAACTCCCTCGATGTGACGCATTACGAAACTGACATCGTATAAACGTGTCCTCTTTTGTGAAAGCTGTCGTCGCGAGGCACACTGTGTGCATTCCACTGGTGCCCCTTTACCGCAGATTTAACCTAAAAAAAAACAAAAAAACGTCAACAACGTTTGTATCAGAAATATAAAAGAAAGCTGTCCGTGATTATTTCTTTGTCCACAAGGTTCTCACCTACCGAACAGGAACGACTTTATGGTGATCTGAACAACTTTCAGTAATGTTCTGACATCAATTACCATATGGGACTAGGCAGTTATTGTCTTTGGCCTTGCCACGGAGATATTTACTTTTTTATCTTGCTTTTGTGCACTTTTCACGCTTTCATTATACCAACCGTTTGAGTTTGGTTGCTGGTCGGGCTACTCGCCCTTTTTTGTTTGGCAACAAACTGAGTAGCGCCACCTTTTGGGTAGCCCCGGCGCACTTCCGGTTCACCTATATTTTCTAATTTTTTACTCATCATTGTCTTAACCGTGAGTTAAGGCTGACAGTTCTATAAGTGGCCGTTTCCAGAAGATAGCGTCGTCTAGCTCAGAACCGGAAGTCGTTGGGGGCTATTCGCACACTGGCGCCACCACGTTTCAACTCACGCGAGAAAGAACGAATACTGACAGCGAAAACCAGGGCTAGGCCCTTAATCGATTAACCTACCGATTAATTAGGGAATGCTTCAATCGCGATTAAGCTTCTTTCTTTTTTTACCCGGTTAATGCAATACATTTTGAGTAACCAAATACGAAAGTAAAAGTTTAACGCTTTCACAACGCAGACGGGTACGATTACACCCGTATGAAGGTGAGCATTAGGTGAAATACTGACCGAGAGTAAACAGTAGAGGCGAGATTTGTAACTGCAAACAAGTTGAAAATGTTCTACGTGTCCCAGCCACCTTAACGCCGTGCGAATGTCCGTTTAGCGCAGCGGAGACTGTTGTTCAACAATCAAAAGACTTCGCTTTGCCAGAGAATATCAATGAACCTCTCTACTTCTGTGGCTGAAGCAATTTCAACAACACAACAAGGTTAATCTAAAATCCAAAATTGTTACATTGCGCCGTTTATCACATAATCAACAAAGGCAAAAAAAAAGGAAGTGATTTTGACTTTTTTTAGTCTATTATGCATGGGAATGAGCGAAACCCATTAATCGATTAATTAATCGATTAAAGGGTGGCGATAAATCGGCTTAAAATTTTTAATACACGCCCAGCCCTAGTGAACCTACCTGGTCGGTTTTTAAATACCAGTGTTTAGTCACGTGATGATTGCGCTCATGCATCGACACATCTTTGTCCGGTCAAGGACACGAGCGTGAATATATTCCCGTCGTTATCTCGTACGCACGTCTGCTCCACGTGGAAAGCCATAAAAATTTATGAAACGTACTGCGGATATATTCGTGTTTCTTCATTTCGTTTTCTTGAAAACTGCTGGCAAGGGCACTGCGAAATAAGTGCTCGCGATATTAAGGCACGCGCTACTAAAATCAAAATAAAAAAGTTCTAGATGGTTTATTGGTTAACTCTGGGTCAATCATTCTACTAATATACTTAGTGACGCCAGGTAGCGACTGAACCATCGACATACGTTGAAACCAATGAAATAAATGACGCAAATCGGGGTGAAAAAGTCAGTTAGTCCGGGAAAGTGCTTATAAGAAAGAGAGAGAAAAAAAGGATCTTCTTTTAGTCTTACAGTGGTCACAGGGAGTATTCCAGACGTTCGAATGTTCCATTTTGTCGACAACGAATGCAAATGAGAATGCGTAAAATAAATTAAATGTAGAACATATCGAAATACCAGAATTCACCGTACTCCGTTTCACCGTTTCAAGTACGATCGCGTGCCGACGATTCGATTGAATGGCACCCATCGAGCGGGGCTTAAAAATCTGCATCGTCACTGCGATCGTCGTCTTTGCGTGACTTTACCGTCACCGACTAAACCAGTCTAAACTAACTAAAATATCACCGACTAAACCTAAGCTTCTTTTTTTTTTCGTGGTGATTAATTTAGTTTTTGATAGCTAAGGCACAAACCGGAGGAGCACCGTGACGAAGCAGTTTTTAAACCCGCTTGATTCGCTCCATTTGCTCGTAGCGTCGACTTCGGTCGAACTCGGTATGAAACGGGGCTTAGAGATCGATACCGTAACTTGAAACAGTGTTAGCCTATCCTCTCTGAATACAAAGGCCTCAAATGAAGATTCTTCCACGTCGAAAGAAATATGTGACGAAGATTCAAAGGCTGCGCCTCGAGTGAGCGAGAAGACGAGAGCGAGAAAGAGGGCGAAATAAAGAGAGAGAGGGGAGGGTGAAGGGAGATATTGGGTGGGTGTGCCTTAGCCGCAGATGCCGGCGCCATAGAGTCGCGCCAGATCGAGTTATGCAAACAATGCGAGAGACTCCGGAGCGGACCTCTCCGCGATTCCCGGAGAATATCGCTTCGCCTCTTGGGCGGTGGTTTCTGAGGCGGCCCGGCTCACTCCTCCGAGATGAAATGCCCCCCGGCATTCCGTTTGACTTTTCGCTATCCCTGTCGTCGCCCCTGGGGGAGACGACAGTCAACACGTGGCCGGCGTGATTTTTCTTTTTGTTCTTGTTATTCACTTCTTCTTTAGTAGAACGACCGGCCCCTACAAAAACCGTATATTGCTACTACCGCCACACAAAGGAACAGTCTGCGGACACTGTCTGTGCGGAATTCCTCGTATGAAGGCCACGTTCGTCATACAAACTGCCTGCGTACGTGTTCGCAGAATGGATATGTATGAAGCAATCATGGACCCTTCTCGAGGCTCGTCCGCAGACAAATTTGTCGTCATTTCTGCGGACCGTGTCTTTCGTGCGATACTTCGAGCGTGCGTGCACTCTCGAAGCTCGCCAGACGGCGAAGCACCATCGAAGGCAGGAAGCTCGTGCTGGATGCGGGAGAACTGAAGCACTTCCCTGTCGTTCTCATACTCTCGGTGACTAGAGCAACCCGGTTTTTTCCTTGTATGCCAGTTTATCTGTATCATTGATCCCCCTCTGCTTTCATAATCGATACCCCTTCGACGTTTTCAAGAACCCCCTCCCGGCAAACGTCAATTCCTCAAACACCGACGAACACACCAAAATCCTCGGCTGCTTTTGAAGAGAACTTTGTATTACCCACAACTGCCATAATTACAAATCGATTGTCCCCCTTCCCTCATCCTCCATAGCGGCACCTACGAACCAGCAGCACGACCCGTCGAGTCGTCGCTAACGCAAACACGGAGAATTACAGCCTCCACCCACCGCGGTTAATGTGAAGCTTAGTATACACTCCATTTTACGCGAACAGAGGCGGGGTGCGCGGGGACTTCTCGATCCGGGTGTGCGCGAAAAGGTACCGCGGGGTTTGCGCACGATGGGCCGGGCGTGTTTCCTAGCTCCGGTTCCAGCCGCGCTCCGAATGTCCGGACGTGGATTAGGTTCGGGTGCGTGGCCGCGGGCTGATAAAAACGGGGGACCCAGACTTCGTCCACCCACACGTCGACAGCAAGGTAGAAGCTAGGCGTTCCCCTCGACCAATCACCCGCCTCCCCTTCATCACGTGACCCCCGTCTCTGCACGTGGCTAAGGGCGGGAGGACCGCTATCACGTGGCGGAAGATAGCCATGTGACTGGTCCAAGGACTGCGTAGCTTTTACCGAAATCTAAGCGTGGTGAAGGTAGTGTAACAGGGGGGGGGGGGGGCGGTGAAGGAAGGGGGCACAGTTATGGGACGAGCTCGGATGGAGAGGCGCGCCGCTTCCCGAGGTTTCTCGGGCAAAGCCCGCACCCCGAGGGCGGCTTTGCGACCGGAGGGGGAGAAATACGGTCGCTACTTTAAAACCTCCCGATCGTCCATCAGCGCGACTGCAGCATTCTCTCGGTGGGAGGGGTGGTCGGAAGGCGGCCGAGCTCCCGGAGGTGTTCCGCGGTGGTGCTCGAGGCGAACCACCGGAGCTGTTTGACTCTTATCGTAGAGTCGCCAACAAGGCGACAACGGCAGAGAAGAGAGATTTCCCGCCTCTATCGCAAGTCCTTCGACAGCGTTTCGGCATGTAGTGTGCACCTCGAGACCGCGCCTGCTTGGAAGCCGGGCGTTAGAAAGACATCCCTTAGCGAAAAACCGCCTATTTGGAATATATTTATGAGGAACTTAATACGAATATTTTTCACAAATTTTGTTGAAATTTAATTGGCCGCACTTGAGTATACTACAAATGTACTTTTACCGTATTCTTGACGCAATATTGTCTTATTTCTTAGGAACTCCAAAACGTAGGGCTGGCAGTTTGAATGCACTTATATCATATTCCTCACGCAATTTTGGCATACTTCTCACAAACTCCAAAACGTAGGGCTGCTACTTCGAATGTACTTTTAGCTTTCTTCAAGTTACTTAGAAATTTATAAAAGAATTTTTTAAAAGTGTATTTAAAGCACCAGCAAACTTATTACAAGCCGAAATATCTTTAAAAAAATAAAGTTTAGGCAAAAAGTAAGTTTTGAAGCTTATGCAAAACAAATCTCCAGCGGTGGAACAAAACTCTACGATTACAGGAATCATGGAAGGATTGTAAGTGCCGGCAGTTGGTTTTACAAGCTTTCTATTTTAATTTTTTACCTAATATGGTTCCTATACCGATAAAGTTGCACTAAATAGAGAGTTTTAGTAGATCGTTCCGATGACTCCGATAACGATACCCGATACTCTGCCTCCGCCTTTGCGCTTACATATATAGTATCGTTATCGGGGGTATCGGAGGTATCGGAACGATCTACTAAAACTCTCTAATGTTGCATTCGGTGCAACTTTATCGCTATTGGAACCATATTAGGTAAAAAGATAAAATAGGAAGCTTGTAAAACCAACTTCCGGCGCCAACAAACCTTCCATAATTGCAGTAATCGTAGGGTTTTGTTCCACTGCTGGCGATTTGTTTTGCATACGCTTCAAAATTTAATTTTTGCTATTATTTATTTTTTAAAGATATTTCTGTCTGTAATAAATTTACCCTTAAACTATCCTTGGCACAGGGAGACGTATATGTGCCAATTCACACATGCAGAAGATGGTACTAACAAGCGCACGTGAATAATAATTTGCATGCCGGTGCTCAAAAAAAATATATAAAAAATATCCCGGTGCAACTTTTGGACACTAAACAAAGGCCCATATTCTACCACCCGGGCCGTATCTGTACAGCTAGACTTATCATACCTTATCATTTTTTTTACAGAAGTGTTGTCCCGCAAATTTATATTCTAATTTTCACAGAAGCACATTTGATAGCACCTTTTTTCCAATGATCGATACTACTTTATAATATATTTAATTTATACTCCATGTCCATATATCCCGTTGCTCTTTTCAACCTTTCATAAAACACTCACCCGTACCGATGTAAACAAAAACTCTCCGGATATTGTTTTCTCGGAGGCTCGCTAACTGACCGGTGCGACGGAACGCTTCCGATCAACCCTCTACCTCACCGACTTCGCGCTACAACACACGCATAGACCTGTAGTCGGTGACAGGTTAACAATTTAATCAATCGCGAATCTTCTGCCTTTTACAGCACTCCGTCGCAGGCACAGCGGAAGCCCGGCGGACGGTAACGAGAACGTGCAGTAGCATAGCCTCCTGTATACTCCCAAAGCCTGGCAGTTCGACGACGGAGCCATAGAGTGCCCGGTCGCAGATTTGGAGTGCGGGGATCTGGTAGCACAGAGCATCGAAGAGCAATTTCTAGGGGAACCTGGACGTCAGCGCACAGCTTTTGCAGCGGCGAGGTCCCGAAACACACTTGTTCCGCTCGGGAGGAGTGTGTGTTTCGGCGTCTCGCCGCAGCGGGGCGCCAGTCACGTGGCTCTCCTCTCATTCGTTGTCTGCCGCTCCACCTTTTTTATTTCGGTGGCCGCTTCTCGTGGCGATCTGCCAGGCTTTGTCGGTATATAGGAGGCTATGGCATCAATCACGCTGCTCGTGCGTCGTTCAAAAGACGCGGTGTTTCTCTCCAGACAGGATGACAGAACCGTCTGCGTATACATGGCTGAAGTATCTTCGATTGACGATTATTTCCTACACACGTATCCTTCGAACATGTTCGCTGACAGTTTTCTTTTTCTGTGACCGATGTGACGTGGCAGTCATACGAGGGTTCCCCAGACAGTTTCTGCCGACCGTATTTTGTACGAAATATTAGCAGCGTCACCGTGGATTTAGCGTGTCATCGAGTCTATAAACATGATCACCGAATCAACTCGCCTCGTTCCCGCACTTTTTTTCTCACTGTCGTCTCTCGCCGCCCTATCATTTCCCGGGTAGACGTGAAAGCTCCAGCACTTCGCAAATTAACCATTACTCCTCCAATTTTTCGCGTTCGCCTTTTTTCTTCTTCCTCACCTATGATTAAAGGCATCATCTCATCTTCGCCGCCGTCGAATGAGACATGTAACGTTGCTCTAGAAAGACAAAAAAAAAAGGTTCTTGTCGCTTTTTGTTTTTATTTTGGTCGATCGAGAAACCGCGAGACTCCGAACGAATATCTACTACACCTGTCCAATCAGGTGTGTGCCGACCGCTTCGCGCTCGCGTACGTTCCAAATTAGGTTTGCTCGCGGGGAAATTTTCTCCACTCGGGCGTAATTTCCTCTTCGGCGCGGGCACGGGGCCGGCGACGCCCGGTCCCTTACATTTCCATGTCGAGCCTCTTTCGTTTTAAGTTTACTCGCGAGCTTCGTCGGGAAATTGGCAACTCTGACTCCATAGACCGAATAAAAGCAGACCGAACCTAATGCGTTGAACCTCCGCGCGCGTATGGCACTTGGTGTTAGATACTATTCCGAAACGAATTCGTTTTCCTAGATTTTCTCGTGTCGTCTTTCTCAATCGTAACGTCGTATTCAGCCTTTTTTTTTGACGATGATAACGATGATTGTCTGGCAGTTTGCTCCTACACTCTAATGCCGCGATACGCACTTCTAATACGCCGTACAAAAGACAGTGTGCAGACACAGGCGACACATGATTACATGAAACAAACATGTTTGAAACATGCGTCAGGCGTGACAGTTACGTCACCAAGCCTGCGGCGAACACTGCGCCTTTTGTATGGTGTATATGCCCAGTGTGACTGGTCATATAGACCACACAAGATATCTACAGCGTCTACTTTCCCGCAAAGCACTTTGGAGTTCCAATCGCTGCTATCTACGGAGGTGGAGGAATCTCGGTGAATGAGAAGAACGAACATTTGTTTAGACTCCAAAACGACAGTTTACACACTGAGGCACTGAGCGTGCCGGTCCACCGTGCAGAATGCCACGACGCAGTTATTTTTGTTTGTTTTCATTAGCCGGGTTGTATAGATTCCAGCGGGTGGCCCTCTCGAATCCTTTGCGGTAAGGTAGACGCTTTACATTTCTTAGAGTGTGTAAAAACACTAAATGAGGTGCGGTTACAGTATTAGTACTCTATTGCCCCGATTGTCTTGGCGGGTAGCGCCATTTTGTTGCCTGGGCTAGAGCACGATTGAAAGGAATTGGTGTCAGAAAGCTCCGGCGATATTGTTTTTGTGACTGTCGTGGATTGTTTTAACATTTCTGGAGGACGCGAAAGCCATTGGCCGTGATTTCAGATAAAGCTTCGGATAAGTGACGACAAAATGATTTCAAGTAACAATTTGTGTGGAGTTTTGTTACTCTGATACTTAGCTTATTTGGTGCCTGTACCTGTTCACCTTGAGTCCGGCAGTTGTGAAGCGCCCGATTTACAGATGATTGCCACAACGTCATCGTCATCATCGTTATTCAGTGGCGCCATCTGTCTGACTTTCTAACGTAATATTTTGAGCCAGATGGGCGTGAAATTAATGAGACAATGTCATGAGCGACCATTTTTCGATGATGGCTCGTAGGATGGGGGATCGGTGGCCGATTGTGTTAGCGCACCGCAACTCGGATCACATGCAGCGAAAGCTCGCGCTACAGAACCCAGGGGTCCTGGGTTCAATCCACACCCCTGCCCGTCTCTCGAACTGGATGAGCATCGTACCGGCGTGCGGTCGTGTATCGCTATACTGCGTGATGCACGTTAAAGACCCCCGGGCTAGCGGTGGTGATACTGCACTGGCTAAACTTCTCATCTACAGCATAAACCAGTGTCGTCGCACTTCAAAGGCAGATCGACCTAACGAGTTGTAAACCCGAGCATCAATCTATATATATTTCTTGTAGGATTCATCTTTTAGATATTGCAAAACGTGTAGTAAACTTCAGAACGTGATGTATTTAAGGCTATTTTCCCACAGGCGCCGTCACGTTTCAGCTTAGAATTTCTACAGAAGGAGCGCGGTTTAGTCAAATGTGGAGTGCGTATTGTGCAGACGTGTCGTGATGCCAAAAGTGTGCCGGGGGAACATCACCGTCGTCTGGATTTCGATTCGCTCCGAGAAAAGAGAGCACTTCGGACTCCCTCGGGCACGGAAATGATGAGATCCACGTCAATCAAGACTGAAGCGCGATACACTCCTCCATTTTGTTTCATTTCACCTTACGATGGAGCGCAGCGGACGTCACGAGGCATCGGAGCCAATCCGATACCGCACGAGTGTCATGTGACCAACGGTGAGAGGGCGCCCCGCATGCGGCGTGCGGGGGCGCGTAGTGAGGCGATACGTTCGCAGTTCTGAATTGGCTGGAATGGCTCGTAACATCCTCTGTGGTCCATCGTAAGATAAAACGAAGTATAGCGGATGACAGCTCTACGAAACGCGCGGGGCGACCAGCTTCTGCTGCTTTACTTTTTTAAATCTTATTCCTTGGTGCAAGAGCTTGTTCTTTTGTTCCTTTTTAAACGTGACATTTTTTTTGTTGCCGACAGTTGAGAAGAAAAAAAGAAACATGACATGGTGTTAACTTTAAAATAGGTAGTGCGTCTATACTCGCCCTCGAAGCAGTAGAGAGATTCAATCGCCGCAATCTACAGTAGATGCTCAAACGAATGGCGAAACTAAAAATTTGTATAAGCCTAAAAAAAAAAAAATACACCAAAGGTTTGCGTTGTAGAGGCCGGTCTACGCAGCTTCGCCTGCTTACGTTGTGTTAGTATTAATTTATTTTATTTGTTTTTGAAGATACAGCCGGCCAACGTTTGAAGGCCAAAACATGATGTAGGCAGAAAAAAAAAAAGGTCAGCATAGCAAACAAATAAGGATAAACATCCAGTAAACCGAGTGAGCAGTTTCGTCCTTGGAGTGCATTTTAACGAGGAAAAGGTCATCGATTCCATTAGAAAATGTAGCGAAACAGACAGTTTGCATCACGCTGCAGGGAAACTCGTTCTACTCGTAAACGGTACGCAAAAAAAAAGAAAGAGAATATTTTAAAACGTTTCTCCTGCAACGAAACTAACTGATTGGTTTCTGTCTTGTGTTAGGCTCATGTAGTACCGAAGCTAGGCATCAAACTTTACACAAGTTTCGTTATGTATTATGCTATGTAAAATGTTTAAGCGCTTTAATTTCCTTCCACATGACAACTCGGGCAGTTTAATGCCAATTCAGTTTAACGTTACGAGAGCTTACGCCTGCGTACGGAGGTTCCGGTGAGTCGTTGCGTAACGTAAGAACACGTAAACAAACGCCCTATGTCCCGTGTTGCCACGGGACATTTTGACATCACGTGACCGCGACCTGACGCCAATCGGCCATGGTCACGTGACCGAGCGGCACGTGATCGTGTGACATGACCACGTAACGTTTGTGAACGGGTTCTTGATGCACAGTAACTTGGCGGGAGCCTAATTTTGTTTTTTTCAATTCAGTTTAATTCAATGTTTATTTTATAAAGCGAATAATTTGTTCCCATATTCTGGGACCGGATACTTAAACTCACAGAAAGGAGTAGGCTGTATTGAGACATAAACAATACTTACGAATTTTGCGTGTCCCCAACGAATAATTAATTGGAACTATGCGGCACATACAGCTAAAAGTGCAACTGAGTTTTTTCGTGGAAAGAATGAAACGTCCACGCTGCAGCGGTGCTTCCAAAGTGACTGCGAGCTTCTGAATTGCGGCGAAGCACCCGTTTATGCAGCGATTTGGTTCGACACCGTGTTTGCCCAAGATCGGCAAACAGAAAGGTCGTTTCTTCGAAAGCTGCTCGTTTCTAAACTGCCCCATTTTTTTATTATTTATATTACTATTCAGTTCCTATCCGGCGGCAGACGAGTAGTTCGCAAAAGCGTACAAATTAAATTCATTTAACGCAAAAAAGCAAAGCAGAAGAAGAAAAAAAGAAATACTTTTTTGCATTTTTGGAAGTTTTGCCTTTCTAGCCCGAAGCAGTTTCTCTCTTTTTCTTTGTTTATTCTTTTTAAGCCGCTCATTGTCATTTACATAAAATGCTCTTTTTTTCTTCTTCGGATTTGCATTTCGTGTTTTGCCTTTCGGCGCCTTTGATGGTTCGTCCCTTTTACGAAACTGCCGATAGTCGCAAGGCCGAGCTCCCTGCGGGCTCGTACTTTTAATTTTGAGCTTCGATCTATCGCTTAAGAAAAGAAATCTTTTTTTTTTCGTTGATTGTTACTCTTGCATACATGAACCGAAAGTTTAATCGAGACGGTAGAAACCTCTGGTGCACCCCTTGTTTTTCTATCTTGGTGTGTGTCTTTTTTTTTTTCACATACTTATGACTTGTCATTCTTTTGAGCAAGTTTATATAACTGATGTTTCATTTTCCTCTCTTGGTTGCAAATTTATACTAACCTGTTTAATTTGAGAGACACATTGCATGTCCTTAAGTATATAGAAAGCTCACTCCCTCTTAAAAGTACGAAACAGCGAAATCGCATGGACAGAGTGAAAGAAAATTGACAGACCACGGCCCTGTTTTCTTTCTTCTTTTACCCTGTTTGTACTGTTTGTGCTGTTTGCGCTCTTCGTACTTCTAAGAATGAACTATCGCCTAGACCAATCGTCAACGTCACCTAATTTCTCGCACATAGCGTTTTTTCTGGCCTTTGGTACACGGTGGGAATTCGTTCTCCTTTGCTTGGATCGTCGCCATACCTCCGAAACATTTCAACGGTATATTTTTTTTGTTCATTCGCCTTAGAGTTACAATGTTTTGTTCCAGGTTAGGATAATATGTAATTAGTGTATATTATCTGTATCGTGAATTAAATAGCAGTTCAGTAGTAGTTCATCAACACTGTACAATCTTTGCCTCGCCAGCTACACAAGAGCCCGCACTCCATCGGAAGTATCCAAACTTTAATGTTATCGATTTTAACGTGTTTTCGTTTCATCCTAAGATGACCACATCGTAGAAAGAGTTTTTACTGGAAACCAGCCGAACGAATAATAATTATGAAAATTTCGTTATAGAAGGCATCCCCAATTGCTCGGTACAGTGGTCTCAAATCGTCCAACTACTAACATCAAAGTGCGCTTTTTTTTGCTGGCAGTGTGGGTTGTATAAACTTCAAAGGAAAAGTTGCAGCAAGCATGCATACTTCCCATGTTTTTTTTATTCTTTAAGATAATGAGAGGCAAAAGGGAAAGAAGGTCTAAGTTGCTCCTTGTACCCTTGAAAATGCCGCTAGAGTTTACGTTCGCGTAATTAAAGACAAACAAAGCGTCACCACCAGGCGCAACGATCGATTTTATACACTTTGATTCCACACACAATAAAAGAAAGAAAGAAGAAGTAAAAGGCATCGGCAATTAAAAGAATAAAAAATACAAACCGTCTGGAAGGCGTCCGTCGTTCCGCATGGAAAAGTTACGACCGTCCGAAAGCATCGCCCGATAAACAATCTTTCCTTCTCGACGCGGCCGCGGGGACCCCCGCTCCGTGGGACTCCGCCATTTTCTTCTAATTAGAACCATTCGGGAAAATTACCAATTAAGCGGAGAACGCATCGCGGCGATCGCTTCTGAGCGGCGCGGTGGCTCCCGCGGCCGTTCGTTCCGCAGAACGGGGCTGTAAGCGGCGGGGATGATCGCGAACTTTTCGGCGAACCCGAAGCTGGACGGGTTGGGCGAACCTGCGAACTTTTAGCAAAGTTCGACTTAAAGACAGTGACGCCCGACAAGGATTGCAAGTTTTGGTAAACAAATAGTTTATAAAGTACATTCGCTCTATATTTGAAAAAATAATTACCAATCTTTAAAGAACCAGGGTTTAGTAATAATTGGACTATTAGAATGTTGTGTTCGGTGCGAAGGAATAATAATTAAAAAAAATACATCACGCAGCGTAAAACAAACACTTTTTTTTTTTATTGGCCATGCATTCAGTTTTAGAGCCCGCTCTTGTTCTTTGTGAACCATCTGAAAGTAACCTCGCGCATACGTTAGAGCGAATTCAATATCAAGCGCTAAGACTCGTGATGAAACGGCCACAGTCCCGGTACAAGTTACACTTAAGTGAAACACCGATTAGGCTGGAATAAGCGCCGGCCTACAGATCCCTAGGTTATGGGATCGAATCCCGGTCGAGGTGCCCGCAATCCTGACGGAGGCGTATTGCGGAGAAGGTCCCATGTAACCGAAATTTCGGTTGCGCATCGAGAGATCCCCTGGGGGTCAAAATTGTTAGGTTAGTTTTCAGGTTCCCTTTCTTAGTTTGGCACGCGAAACCCAAAAATTGACTTAAAAAAAAAAAAGAGAAAAGGTTTACGATGTTTTTTTTTTTAATATCATATATTATGGACACACGGGTATGGAAAGAGATCCCTTAATTCTGCCACGACATCATGTATCCTTTAAACTGTACAATTCTAAAAAAAAAAGAAGTTGAAGATTGTTAATTATACGCAAACTGCTTGTCCCTTTCGTTTTTTTTTCTTCAATTAATCCGTGATTTGAACATAGTACCGGAAAAACGTACACTTGTTCCGATGATGCTAGTTTTTCTGAACAAATAAACCTAAACCCAAATATATAAACGTTTAATGATTTAGGTAGTTTATTAGGGTGAAACAAGAGAACGGCATACCCAACAAATATTGCACATTTTGTTCAACAGCTGGCATACCCGCCCGCTGGCATACACGGAATCAGCCAATCACGTCGAACGATACAAGCATCTCAGCGAATGGCGAAGCTCAGAATACGATGAGATCTGTAAAAGAATGTGATTTGTGAGGGGACAAGGAGCAAGTGTAAACGTAAAGCTCATTGCCCCATTTGTTTTTTTCCTAATCGTGCTTAGAATATTGTCATTCGCTTGTATCCTCTTGTTTGGCGTGATTTAGTGCACCTGTGTTCTATGGAAAGTGAACTCATGGGTCTTTTGGCGCAGGATCTCTTTTATCTGCCGAATTTTACCAGAGGACCGTCATGAACAACCGTCACGAAAAACGGTCACGAAGAGCCCTGACAAAGGACCATCCCGAAGGACTGTGACATCACGCGACACCATGACGTCATGATAACGTCACCGCGCGTCATTAAAAATGTCGCGCTGACGCCATGACGTCAATGTTACGTCATGACGTCACGCGCAATGTCACGAAGACGTTAGACGACTCTATGACATTATTATGGCGTCATCAGGACGTCATGATGACGTAACAGGATGTCATCGTGACACCGTGACATCGCATGGAGTCACAGCTATAACCTCGTGATGTCCTGTGACGTCAGACACAAACATGGCATGTGCCCGGCACATTCGCAACACTTTCTTTGCTCCCTAGTCTGCATCAACTAGCGTAATCATTTAGAGTGTGCGAACAAAAGTCCAACACCATTCGAACTTTTGTCGAAAGTTCGCGTTAGAAATTTCGAAAAATTCGAACCGGGTCGCACTCGAACCTAGGCCGGTTCGCGACATCCGTAGTAAGAAGTCCGCAGGAGCGTGCCGTCAGTTTTTACGGCCAATGCATCGTTCGGAGAGCTTTCCCACCGCCGCGGGCGGCAATATGCGTATACGCGTGTAATGCGACGTCCGACTCCATCGTCTCGGAGGGATCTCGGGGCTAATTAAATCTCGAATCGAAATTACCCAGCCACGCTTTGTGCCTGACATAGTGCCCCCGCTATACGCTCTGTTCGCGAAGCACCTCGATTCGTATGCACGACTGTCTGTTTGTCTGTGTTAGTGTCTGTTTGCCTTCGTGTACATACGTGCGTATATCTCTCTGGTCGTGCGTCTTTATGCCGGTATGTTCCCCTCGCTGCTTCGTCTTTCCGTCTGGTTTTGGCTTGGAGGACGACTTATAAAATATACATCTTGGTTCTCGGAGCTCTTGGCGCGCTTGACGACGACCTAGTCTTCAGTATCTTGAGCGCGTCGCAGTTCTTGTTGTTATAATACGCTTTATTAAACGTTCGAAATAAACTTATCGGCCGCGACTGGTTGAAAGAATAAAAGGGATTTTTTTTTTTGCACAAATCAATCGTCGTGAATGCAGTCACTCCTATTTTCGACAGATGCTTTCCCAAGACAGACACGTCTCCAAGTTAAGACGGGTGTCACACTACTGCGTGACGCACTTGAGAGACCTCAGGCTAGCAGTCATACTGTACACCGGCTAAATTCCTCATCTACAGCGCAGACTCCAGACGCCCACTGGTGGTGTCTATAGCTTCTCACTGTCTTAACGTACGAATGACACAAATAAGTTTAGGCGCAGAAAGTAGACCGCACCGAGAGTCTCGAGATGCTCAACTTTAGCTCTCGTGTTTACAGAACGTAGTTATAACAGTGTCTTGAGGTTGTATACGCTTCTTGCTTCGTGATTTATTACCCTACTGAAAAAAAAATTACATGAATCTATACAATAACTGTAATAAGATATAAAAAAAACTGATATGCGACATATGAATCTGATGTGAATTACACAAATACAGATATGTGACATATGAAACTGATATGAAATACCCAAAAACTGATATGCGGCATATGAGAACTGATATGCAACAAATGCCAGCTGACATGCGGCATATAAGATCCGATATGCAACACATGCCAACTGATATGCTGCATACAAGTTCATATGTGATATAAATGATAACTTTTATGACTTCCGTATCAGAATTTGTAATGTGTCCCTAAACATATCAGAAATACATTCATATAAGTTTTCAGCATACGACGTGCCGCACGGGCAAGCAAACATATGGCTTGGAACCGCAATGGAGCGGCATGGTTTACTGGCTTTCAAATAATTATGGCATGAGCGTTTACTTTTTACTAAGAGATTGTTCCCCTGAGCCGTTCAAAATACTCTAAGAGGTATAACATTACTGGCAATAAATTTACATTTTGGCAATATAATTTATTGCTTAGGTGGTCACCGAGAGAATCTGTACCTTCCAAACGACCAGTATAAAAGGCGGAAACGCAGAGCTAGAGGTAGTTATCGGGTGTGCTGTTGTATTCATGTTTGTTATGCCATGCATGTTTATTGCTCACTGTTTATGTTCAGCTAATGCTAGTAGTATGCGTAATGTATCTACATAGTGGCGTGAGCAAAATAAAACTATTTTTGTAGCACATGAATTGGGTGGTACCTAGCGCCACCTAGCCTAGCTGAAACTTATATGCGACATATGAAACTGATATGAAATAATAAGTGCCGATATGAAAAAGGAGTCCAATAAACATATCAGAAATAAATTCATATAATTTTTTTTCAGTAGGGATTTGTCCTTCTTACGTTTTAATAGCGCAATCTCACTTGTTGCGAAGCGATGGTAATTAAGATTCGTGGAACCCTGCCGTGTGTCCGGCGTTTCTTAGGAGTGACTCTAGCTTCTCATAAATATGCTAGGAATTCTCGTTTTGTTTGGAAAGACCAAATGTCTGGTTTATATTTTGGAA
Organism: Ixodes ricinus; assembly: GCA_037355805.1. Lineage (NCBI taxonomy): Eukaryota > Metazoa > Arthropoda > Arachnida > Ixodida > Ixodidae > Ixodes > Ixodes ricinus. The sequence continues at coordinate 184,555 of JAZHYW010049476.1, read as the reverse complement.
ATATATTTGAGCTTCTATCATTTTGCGACTCGCATGTAACCGTACTTTATTTAATTATTGTTATACCTCACATGCCCCGTAAAGGAGATAACCAACTGAAAAAAAATTATATGAATCTATTCAAGAACTGATATGAAATATCCGAAAACTTATATGCTACACATGAAACTGATATAAAATATCCAAAAACTGATATGCGGAAAATGAAACTGATATGGAATACCTCAAAACTAATATGCGACATATAAGAACTGATATGATTATATAAGTTCTGATGTGACAACGTGTCCAATAAACATATCAGAAATAAATTCATATAATTATTTTCAGAATACGACGTGCCGTGCGGGAAAGCAAACCAGTGACTTGGAACCGCAGTGGAGTGGCTTGTTTTATTAGCTTTCAAGAAATCACGCCATCAGCATTTAGTTTTTACTAAGAGATTCATCCCCTGAGCCGTCCAAAACACTCTCAGAGGTATGACATTACTTTAAACAAATTAACATGCTGGGAATATTATTTATTGCTTAGGTGGCCACCGAGAAAATCCGTAACTTCAAAACGACCAGTATGAAAGGCGGAAAAACAGAATTCAGGTGTGCTGCTGTATTCGTGCTTGTTGTGCCGTGTGTGTGTATGCGCTCAATATATATGTTTAGCTGATGCTAGTGGTATGCGTTAATGTATCTACATGTGTGTATAATAAAAGTGTTCAAAGGAAGTTTAACTGTGGCGTGAGAAAATCAAAATGTTTTTTTTTGTAGCATATCAATTGGGCGGTACCTAGCGCCCCCTAGCGTAGCTGGAACTGCGACATATGAAACTGATATGAAATATCCAATATTTTTTTCAGTAGGTATTGCACGAGATTACTGACGTCAGAGGGTGAGTTGTTCGATGGCTGCCTTTAAACACTTCTAGAAAGAATGGGAAGCCACCTGGTTCGTGAACGTTTTTCAGGTTGTCCTTTATGAAGATCCAGTTGTAAACTTTGCTATTCAAATGAAGTTTTTTTTTAATTTTTCTTCAATCGCAGAGGGGAGACAGGAAAAAAAATCAAATCACGTGTTGATTAACAAGCCTCTGTCTCCCTCATAGCAGCTGAGAAAACAAAAGGAATATACAGAAGGATCTGTAAAAAACGTGTGTTTAAACAGCAGTAACATCAACAAATAAACTTACCCTTTCTGTCTTCTATACACGAACTCATCTCTGTGACGTCACGGCGCGGTGGTGGCGCGTCGGTCGCACTTCCGGTCTGGGGCTGTGGGCAGAAGTCCCCATGCCAGACGTGTATTCCTGCGTTGTTTTGAAAGGAACCAGACAAAAGCCTGCCTTCTCGTCAAAACGCCGCGACTGGGGCCGTATCAAAAGTGTCGAGAAAGGTTTGAAGGTCAGTTTTCACGTGCTCGGTTCGTCCGAGAATCTGGATATGTGCCGTGAAAAGGGAAAAGCAGACGCCGTCGGACAACGATTGCTTGGGCGGGAAGCACTTGGGGTTGAATTCACGGATACTTGCGGTCATCAGATTTATTTGTTTTGTTCCAACATGAACGCCAGAAAACCGTCAAGTTGTGCGGACCACCTGCGGACTACGTTCAGTGCGTCTTCAAGTTCAAACGGCCGCCTGATTGTTCGAACTGTCGTCTGCTCTTTTAAACGTTTCTGCTTGTCGTCTGCTATCTTAGACGACGCCGGTCCGTAGACCAAATGTTGGCCCGGTACTTGCGATAAGAAGTAAGTGCAGGCCTCAAAAGACTTAAATTTGAAGGTTGGTAAGCAGGCTCGATGTAAACAGTAGATACAAGGAGATGTTGATCATTGTTACCAGTGACCATCACCGACTTGTTATGCCTAATTCAGTTGGTCCGATTCTGCTTGCGATTTTCAGTATCGACGTCGACCATCTCAGCTACGGTTCACGCTTTTGCAGCCCGAGCGGCGTCGCGACTGAAAATTCCGAGCGAAATCTCATCATGCGAATCAGGCTTTGGCGTACATTCTGCGGCGTCCACGCGGAATGAATCGCCACATGTCACATTATTCACGCGAAGTTTTGCGGTGTAACGAGCCTCGGTAATTTGGCTGACGCCGCTCAAGATAGTCAGACATCGCCAGGAAGACGTAGAACCAACAATTCGAACGCGAAAAAGGGCAGGGGGACTCACACTGACGCCGACAACATCGCATTTCAATGGTGTGTTTATGGGCGACGGCGAGCTTCTTGCCCACACCCCCATCGCGCATGCGCGGCGCCGGTGGCGTCCGCTAGGGGCGCTCCGGGCGCTCCGGTTTGTTTGTAAACATGAGTTGGTGTATAAGGTGCCCCGAGGAGGTTTCTGTAATTACCTAAATATTGCGATACCTCACTCTGTGGGCACTAAGCATCCTAGAAATCCATAAATCAAAACGATGCGGGGCAATTTGTGCCATTAAAAAGCTATCCAACATCGACCACGCCGAGGTCATCTCCGGCGATGGGAGGAGCATTGTTCCGGTAGCCAGGACGACACGTGACCAATGAAAACGCGACATTTCGTTGAGATTGCAAACGCTCTTATCACAAAATGTGTACGCTTTTGTAGATGATAAGAGCAAATAAGAGTAGTAAAAAGTGTTAATTTTTCGCGGAGAGGGAACATAATACTGCAATAATCGTATAAAAAACAGCGCACTATGATGTTGCTCTTGTTTTTTTCGGGAGTGATGTGTCCGGTCGTCAGCTCTCGAGTGCTCGCTCGCTGGGTTGAATCGTAGACCGGGCTGTATGGGCAACGAGCCGCCCGTATTCGAGGTATCACTCCGCGGTTCCACCGGTCGGAGGCGCGAGGATCCTTCGCTTGTCTATTGGCTGACAGTGGTCCTGGTTTCGGAACATGGTCCTCCCATCGCCGGGGACGACCTCGGTCTGTTGTTGTGATCTTTGATTGCGTTTTTAGTAGGGAAAACGGCGGCGTATCGTCATGATTTACGAGATTTCTAGGATGCTTAGAGCCAGCAGAGTGAGTTATCGCAATATTTATGCACCTTTAACATTACCCCGGTGCGTTTTGTTTAGCCGTCCACCTCACTGTTTTTGATATTTTTTGCATTAGAGTTATGCTGTTGTTACCTCGTTCGTTTAGGCGTTTCTACTCACAACGCTCGTCTGTTTATAACGACGCCATGTTTACGCTCGTAAAAAGCTACACTACTCCTTACAACCAGCTGGTAATGACACGGCCGCACAGAAAATTGAAAACCGGAGAGTAGCGAGCATTTTCTTTTTTCTTCCATACACGAGCGATGAAGTTATTAGGAAAGAAAAAAAGCAGTAGCTCGTTCCACATCGCTTCCGGGACAACGCGACAACGCAACGACCGTTTTCTAAAAACAGGCTCCGCACTTTACAGCGCTGCTCGTGTGGTACAAACGCAGGTTCATCACGGCGCGCGTGCTGGCGGCATTTGCATCTAGGTAGGGGAAAAGGGTGGAAAAGGGGGAGGGGGGGGCGATTAAAATCCAATCAGTTTGGGGCTCAGTGCAGCTGCACCGGAAGGTTAGGCGCGCGCGCGTTTAGCCGTGCATCTCGAAATTTAATACCGACCGAGCATTACGAACGACGGCGACGCACGCGGAACTCAAAACGCGGCCTTTCGCGGCTCTATTTTGGAACTGCGCGGGTTGAGATACTGTACGTAGTTCGATTTCTCCCTCTAGCCCCGCTGTGCCTGCGTGCGAAGCGGTGAGGAATGTGAGGCTGTTGAGCTACATATTTTTGTCGCTGTGGTATTAAAGACGAAAGCGGCAAAATTTTCTAAATGCAGCCCTCTTAAAATAAAAATAAATAATGAATATTATAGATATGCTGATGATGCTAATAACTTTTTTTCTGCAAAGCACTTGGGAAAGGTAGTCGCTGTAATTTACAGAGCAATTCTGATGTGTCGAGTCGAAACGTCGTCCCGAATAGAAGCATGTTTTAGAATCGCTCCTATGGAAACACCGACCTTCCCAAAAATGTATATTTTTAAAGTGTCTGAATTGCAAGTAATACGAAATGAAGTTTCCCCGAAAAAAAAAAAGATATAGCGCAATATCTACGTTGTGAGACTCGTTTTGAGTGAGCACCGATTCTGAAACGTGCGTCTATTTTGGCACGTCGTCACGAAGTAAAAGCACATCGCTTTTCTCAAAACTAGTCTTGGACCTAACTATTGTGCCAAAACTTGTTTTTCTGAAGAAAAAAATTATTTTGCACTGTACGCGGCATTTTAATTAAAAGATTGCAAACGATCACAGAAAGTATACTCCGATTGACGGCGATAGCTGCTGCGTTGTGGAAGGCTATGTTGAAGAAGATTTTCCTTCAGCCAGTGTGCTGCACAATGTGTGCAACGGGTTCCTTGCTTTCAGTGAAATTGATCTAGGAGACGTGTGTGAAATGTGCGCTTTGGTAGAACGATTGTGCGCAATGTTGCAGACGTTGGAGAAGGACACAGAGACGTGCTTTCTCTTTTGACTGAAACGCTCTTTCAGAACGGGGGCGCCCGTTACCGCGCCTGCGGTGAAAGAAGCGACGGTACGACGTGCGCGAGCTGCTCCTGTAGAGGCGCGGAGGAACTCAAGAACGGAACCTGGTTGAACCTGGGCGGCGGCAGTGGGGAGGCGAGGGAGCGTGTCGGCACAGCGAGACCACGTGGGTATTTCGCAACGGCGGCTGCTGGAGGAGGAGGAGGAGGAGAAGGAGGAAAAGGAAGGTGAAGAAGAAGAAGGAGGAGTGTCGCCGGAGGATAAGTGGATGCGGCAGGAACTACAGGCAGGTGAGCGCTCCCCGTGATCACGTTAGCAGGGTTTGGTGTCATGTGAGGTGGACAGTTTGGAACTCGCGAGATGGCGTCACCTTTCTCGCTTGAGTGCCTCAACGTTGCGGCATCGTCGCCAAGAGAGCGGGAGGAAAGACGCGTCATCGTGAAACCGCCGGGAAACCAAACGCTGTTTGCACGCGGCCGCTTTCTCCTGCGAGTCACGCGATACATGCTTCGGAAGCGATCATGCAAATTTACGCCGGTCCCTAATGAGCATCGGATACGCCCATCGTTAACAGAGCTCGGTGTTTACCGAACCGCAATTGTAAATATCGAGCTTTGTCTTTTTTTCTTTCTTTTTCATATGCGGTGATTTGCCGAAGCTCGACAAGACGTCTAGCGAAAGCTGACGCTGCAGACTCGGATGGAGGACACACCTACCCATCTCAATTTGCACGAGCAGCCTTCATGCTTGCATTCGTCGAATGAATACTGCATGAAACTATTGGGTTCCCCAGTGCAAAACAAATGATATGAGTACGTGCAATAAAAACTTGCGAACATACGAAACTATATAAGAACTGACAGGGACTTTATGTAATTCAGAAAAGTTTCGTTACGGTTATTACAGGTAAGATTTTTCTCTCATCAAATAGGGTTAACACTCGTACTGCGTACAAAATTGTCCATTTTAAACAGCGGCGTCGCAATACATCTCACTGCATAAATGCGCCTACGTGCAACACACTCGCCTTTTGTTTTGTACGTTTGCACTCAGGTAAAATACTTTTGGAAGACTTCTTTTATTCAATCACACTGCGTTGGACATTTTGACATCAATGTAGTGCAGTTCCTCACCTTTAATCATGGATATAAAGAGACGCTCATAAAGATTGACTTCTCTTTAAGCTTACTAAGGTTACACCACAGCCACTCTTTTGATCATTGAACTCCTATTCATAAGGCGATGCATCCCAAATTAACCCCACTGGTCCCAGGACGAATTTGCCTCCATCTCCGACCACCAGAAATGAAAGTGCCAACGTTGCTTACCAACCTACACTTAACCTAATTAACCGAGAGGGCTTAGTCGTTAGTTACTCTGCCAAGACAGTCCGTTATCGCCAGCTCGTCAAGCTATAACGGAACCCGGAGGAAAACTCAGGCACGCATCGCGGATAAGCAGCGAAGATTAGAAGCGGGCCTAGTGACGCTAAGTAACTTGGGACCGCGGCACTGTTCCTCAGGATTAAGTACTCAACCTAGAAGACGCGCCCGCCTTCGAAGATACGCACACACACGTACCTACCCTTGAGGATAGCGACGGCGGGAGGAGCGCGCGGTGCCGTGTAGAGCGTAGGCGCACGAGGTTGTGTGACAAGGCGTGCAAATCCGCGCCCGTCGCCGCGCCGTCGCCTGCAATTAAGCCAGATTAAACGCTGATGTGTTAAGCAACTTGGCCTTCCCCGTAGCGACGCTGGGTGGCGTCTAACGGTAACGAGATGCGAAGGAAGTTGGTTCGTCGCCGAGAGGTGGCGTTGACAGCGGCGTTTCTCCTCCCCCCTGCGCGTATACAGTGGTATAGCTGACACGTAGCGATAATGTGATGCGACAGACTTTCGTGCTCGGTCGATACGTGCGTTATAAGCGGCGACATTGGAGAAAAAAAATGGTTATGCAAAAGTGAGGCGATTGTTCCGTTTATTAGAACGAAAAATCGTGAGGAGGCGCTTGGAGCTTTTTGTGTAGTCGGGCAGGAGTTACAAAAATAAATAAATAAGTGTGCTTCCTTCGTGAGGTTAGGCGAACCGGCATTATGCTTCAGGAAGCAATTTGAAGCACGCATCCATCTTCCAGGAAGCCACCCGATTGTGTCGTAGGCCGTTTTAATTTCAGCATCCATGCGTGACTTCCCTCGCGCGTAACCTTACAGGCTGCAGTATACAGTATATGTTTTGTATGAAGCGACAGATAACTTTGGGCTACATCGGTAAATGCTTCTACCAGAGCAGGGCAAATACAGTATTAGTAAATTAAAATTTTGGATTGGGCTAGTTGGTTTATTGTGATCTAGAGGACTAAAAAGCGCAACAAAAAAAAAACACGGACGAAGAAGACACATACAACACGGACTGGCGCTAACTTTCAACTGATTTAATCGAGGCAAACCACCCAGCACACATGCGTGAACACTCTTTCTCATCACGCCAACCACATCTGATAAAAGCAACCCATAAACACAAACATCAGATGACAATGATTAAAACATTCGTATCAGTTCAACGTCACTACACAAAACCATCTAGAAAAAACAAAATTCCTTGTCATTTAGTAAAATTGAAGGCGTTCTGACGCAGTTGTCACCTGAGGACTTTATAAAATACGCTTCAACTATTTCCCTCTCAGTGTTGAGAGGGAAATAGTTGAAACGTATTTTATTTTTCGGTGCTTAAAATCACTTTGATTTTAGGCACCAAGATGGGTAACTGTCGATACTCTGAAGCGTGTATATATTTGGTGGCTCTAATTCGCACGACATGTGCAACTCGAGACATGTGACTTCTGAAAAGCCTCAGCTCGAATGGATGTTCTTGATTCTCACATCACGTTCCACACACAAGAGTTTAAAAAAAAGAAACACACACACACACACACACAAGCTAACGTAACTCCCCCCCCCCCCCCCCCCAAAAGAAAAAGTAAAAGAAAAAGCTTGAACTGAGACAGCGCTTGTGAGGTTAGACCGAAAAGTCGATAATGCCTCGGGGAATTCGGCGGTTCATTGACTAGGCCTCCTGCCCCCCCCCTTCCCGCCTTTTTTTTTCTTCTGATTTTATCTTAGGATTTCTTTTTCTCTCCTTGTGTGTCTACGTGCGCGGTGCTGAAGCCTTTCACTCGTGGAAGTGTTTGCGGTGGAATCAGGTTGCTGTTGTAGTAGAACTAAAGGTATATAGAACTAAAAGTGCACGGTTTTCGGTGAAGTTAGCGCGCTCGCGTGTCGGCGCAGATGCGAGGGGAAGCGATGCGAAAGACAAACTTGAGCGCCCCTTTTCAGAGTTTTCCCCTCCCTTCCGAAGTTTAGACAAGCTCTGTTTACAGGGACTTGGACGGTGTTCGAGTTTAAAAGTGACAACGAGAGGGTTCGGCTGCGTGAAACGGAGCCTGGTAAGCAAATTAAGCGCCCCATACTGATTTAACAAGACGTGGATCTTCGTTCACCCGTCATCTCTCTCGTGTGACTTTCTGTTCGGATGACTGTCCAGAGAAAGTGATAAAGAAAAGGAAAACATATTCCTGAATCTTTCAATAAAGTTGTGAGGCGCAGAGTACGCCGCGAAAGGTTACGCGTTTTTCTCCTTCCGATCAATTAATTATCATTAATATTCAAAGATGTTTAATTAGTTGGGATTTTAAATTTAGCTACATTTACCGGCTCATCTCGTGGAAGCCAACCCTGCAACGCTCTGTGTTCAAACCAGAAGGTGCAAATCTCTCTCTCTATATATATATATTTTACACTCAGGCCGTCTTCAAATGTGTTTCCGCAAAAATAGACTAATTCACAATAAACGCTTTATTGGAGATACCTGGAAGTACGTCTGACAAGTACTCAAAACACCTGATGGCTGACGCCAACTCAAGTACTATCTACATTCTAGCATTTCTTCTTTGCGCGAAAGATTCCTACCTCCTTCGCCACCGCGGCATAAACTTTTTAAACCAAAAACTACAACAAAAAAAGTGGCACGGAAGGATTTTCCCGTCTGGGTTTTGACGGGAACACGTCGTGAAACCTCCGTTAGAGAAAGACGTTCTAACAGGGTAGAAAAAAAGTGAAAGCGAGTCCTCTGACTTATATATGGGGTCCCCCGAGCCCTGCCTTAGATGTAGGCGGCCGCGACTTCGCTATTAGCTTGAGTGCGGTCAGCTCTCTGTTTACCTTGGTCGCTACTCAGGTGCGGAGCTTGTTGCCTGAAATAACACTCGAGCTTGCTGCTTTTTGACGTGGGGGCCGCTAGCGGTCGCTGTTGCGAGTTGCGTTGATGGATTTCCCCTCGTTTTATTTGTTGTTTGCCTGCGGTTGTTTATTTTGTTGTTGTCCTTAGGGGCCGCTGTTTGTCTTGACGGTTGTGCTGTGGCCGGAGTTTTATGAGACTTTAGGCGAAGAGAGCTGTTCTCTTTATTGCCTCGCTTCGGCGCTTTCAAAGCCTTTCTTGATTTGCGGTCCTCGTAGCTTAGCGCACGTGTGGGTCGTGGGGGTGTCTGGTTAGCTTGGCGGGATTTTAGTTCAACGGTGATAACGTTAGGAGATAAGGGCCTATTCCGTAATTAAATGGTAGTCTTTCGCAGACGTGTGCGTCTGGAGAGTGCGTTTGCCAGCAGTGTTGTTAAAGGCGAAAGGTTTGCGGAACACAGAAGAGTTCTGTAAACAGAATTATTATTTTTTATCCAGATTTCTTTGTGCAAAGAGTCGATAACTACCATAGCTCTCTGCTCCGAAGAAAAAATATCGCCTCAACCCAATGAACATGGGAGAAAGTGAAAAAGAAAGTTTAGAAACATCTCAATACAACTCATTTTAGACAATATCAAATAATACTATCACCTAATGTTAAAAAAAAATTTTGGTGAAGGACACGGTAAAAAAAAAGCAGTTAAGAAAAGCTTGGCGAGCACCCAAAATATGAGGGCAGCAAAGCAAGGCCCTTGTGATACATTTTCAGCGTCATCTATGGGAGTCAAGCGCTGACGTTACGAACACGTGAGTGCTGCGTCATCATTCGGCTGGGACTCGTCTCCAATCAGAAAGAGGCTCGGGTCCCAGCCGAACGCCGACCAAGCACTCGTGACCAATAGGAACCTCCGCTGGCCTCCCGTAGATGAGGTCGTAACTTCAGCATAGCGGCCTTGCCATCGGGGAGGTGTTGCCGAATACCCCTTTGTTTAGGGAACTCTTAATGGTGACCGTGTAGCTAACATGCTCACCATTCACTCCATTTATCTCACTCTACCGCTTTTCTTTTTTTAACACAGAATGGTTTTTGTTGGTCGTTTTCTTGAAAGTCGTCAAGAACGAGCGTCATAGACAAGCGTTACATGACTTCATGTGACCTGAAGTCACGCGGCGTCAATCTTCCGGCTACATTTAGCGAGAAAATGATGTCACGCGACCACGCTATGTGACCTGAAGTTGCGTGACGTCGATTCACGTGACGTCATTTTTTTTCGAAGGGGGTTCTGCGGGACGGTAGTTTGCGCTCGACGCATTTTATGCTCCCTAGTCTACGCCAGCACGATCAAGCTCGTGTAATTTTTTCCCCTGTCGTTACCCTTTCTTTTTCCTCTACTTCTTCCCCTTGTAACCCTTTTTCTGGAGACACTTCTCGCCAGAAAACGGGAACCCGCGCATTTTCTCGTTCCCTATATCCCGTACACACGACCCCTATCCCCCCGGTCATCCCTAAGATAACGGTGCGGTGGAACCTACGCTCTCGCGAGACCAATCAGACGCTTCCCTTTCACCGAATCCCCTCCCCCTTCTTCCCCAAAATCGCTGCGCGTGGGCATGCGCCGTATTGTGTGATCACGTGGCCAAAGACGGTCCAACGAGAATGTAGCGTTCACCGCGCTGTCAGCTTAGGGATGGCGGAGTACAGCAGCGCCTCCCGCGTTCATTCCCTATAATTTGCGACTCGGAAACGACATCCCTTTTCGTCAGCTTCGTCCGCCGCGTCACGCTAGAAACCCTACCGAAACACGCTTCGCCAACGCCACCTACCGGACCTCTACTCAAGTGCACCGCTGAGCTGGCCGGGATCTTTCCCCCAAGAACCAAAATGGGGATCGTAATTAACGCGTGCGAAAGAGGGAAAGGACGCGGGTGGGGAAGGAAGAAGATTGATTAAGGGAGAAAAAATAAAACAATAAGGGAGGGAGCGCTGAACGCTCGCGTAATTATAATCAGCGTTTCGCAGACGTTCGCGATGCTGCGCGCGTGCTCGTGACGGGGCAGTTAGAGAGAGCGGGCGAAGCGGTTCTGTTGACGACGTGTCGTTTTCTGGCGTGCGCACGCTAGCGAGACGTGATGAATACACCGGCAACGATCCGCGGAATGTTTTCGTCGCTGTTGCTGTTTGCGTTGGCGCCCGGGTGTTATTGTTAGCGTGAAGTCCGCACGCGCGTGGCAGATTGCTACTTCCTATTGCTCTGTCGTTTGTCCGATGGTTGGTTGGCGAGTGCTGATATGCGTTCACGTTTGCTAACGAGAGTATGTACGTATGTGCTAAATAGAGAAAGAGAGAGAGAGAGGTATAGGCATGCGTGCGCTGCGTTTAGATCAATGTGTGCTGTTTTATACGTAAACTCCTTTTCACCTTACAATGTATCGGCGGACGTTACGAACTATCCTAGCCAATCCAGCACTGTGACGTCACTGAGCCTTTTCCGAAGGTCATGTCATATAACACTCACACGTCATAGGATTGGCTCTAATGGTTCACGGCGTCCTCTGCATGCATGGCAGTGCATGGTGCCATAGAATTATTTATTTTCTCAGCCGTTGCTTTCGCAGAATACTGCGTGTTTGCGGGAGGTTGAGCGGAAAAGTCGCATCGTCCTTCGGGTACTTTCTATCGACTTTGTTTTTTCTTCTTAATTTTGGGCCTGAAACATTTGCTCGGTAATTAGTCGACCTATCCAGATAGCGCAGAGCCGTTCCCGCTATTAAGCTGTTGGCCAGTTTTGGGAGTTTTCTTTGCTGCGCGGCGTTGCTCCTAATTGGCACTCTTGACTTTGGGACGTGGAAGCTTGTTTGTGTTGACCCCGATTCAACCACCATTACGTTTTTTTTTTCTTTCCCGCTTTCTACTTGCGTCTTTCTTGTTGACTCCGTTCGGGTCGTTCGCGAAGCGGCTTATATGGAGAAATCTGTCACCCAATGTTTTCCGCTATTTACTGATATTTCTGTTTACCTGAGTGGCGAGCCGTGGCGTAGGCGGCGTCTCCATCTATTGGCGACGTGCGGGACTATAAGCGTCGCTGCGGTCGCCGGATCCAGCTCGCCGTGGCGTCTTCTCTGAAACGCCGTCTTTTTTCATACAGGGTGTCATCGTTAAGTTTACGAATGTTAAAAAAAAAAAAGTGTACAGCGGCACTCAGGGAGATAATCGTCACGGTAAGTCGGTAATTGACTAACATTTGTTCATTACCTTCTGAATCGGTGAAAATAAGCGTCTGGCTCCAGTTAGAAACTCGCTGGGTATCATCCAAGTCCACTAAATCAGTACATTTTAGAAAGACTGACCGTGCCCGTGTTCCCGCGCGCTCAAAGTCTTTCTAAAATTGACTGATTTAGTGGATTTCGATGATGCACAGCAAGTTTTTAACTGGAACCACAAGTTTATTTTAACCCCTTAAAAACAAGTTTCAGTTAATTATTCCACTTATCCTGACGATTATGCCCCCTGTATTATGTTCCCATAGACTGTATAACTCACCCGTACAGACAAAATAAATGTTGCTTTCGCGGCTTAAAAAATTCTTAAACATAAGAAACAGCTGTATTTGTTAAGATCAGTGTAAGCTTTGCAACCCGTCCTATTAAGTTTTTCTTTCTCATTTATTTAACATAAATGAAACCCGTCAGAACACATTGGCATCGTACCGTGATTGTATCGGTTCTCATTGCATTTCACACCCCATACTAAATACACTTTAAAAAAATCGTTAAAAAAGACGAAATACGCTCAGAGACAGGCGCTGAATATGTTGGTCGTTGGGGACGGTGCCCTCCGAGAATGGCGACAGCGGAAGCATGTCCGAGGGAAAGGACGTACTCATGCGCAGAATCTTACTGGAAAAAATGTCCGTTTAGAAGTATGGCATGTCATCGCGTCGGATGACTACTATATGGTTCACGGTTGTATCTGACATGTGGTTTCTTCTCTCTTGTCTCTGCAGAGCCCGTGATCCTCGAGGGCCCCAGCAACCGCACGGTGTCGGAAGGCTCCAGCGTGCTGCTCCCGTGCACCGTCGAGTCCCCGGACACCCTGGTGCTCTGGCAGCAGGACGGGCACAGCCTCCGGAACCAGGGCGGCTCCACCTACCGCCAGCTCAAGTCCGGCGCCCTCGTGCTGGACCGCGTCGAGACCGTCGACTCGGGGTCGTACCGCTGCATCGCCAGGAACGCCCGGGGCAAGGTGTTCTCGGAACCGGCGCTGCTCGTCGTCCACGGTCAGTGATCCTTCGAGGGTTTTCGACTCCTCCTCGGCTCTGTCTTGAAAACAATATCTTTACACGGGAACTTGGCGCGGAGCTTTTACTTACTCGTGTCGGTGTTGGTAGTGCAGCATTGTACGGGAACCAGGATTATACTTGCTTGAGTCGGTGTTTGTAGTGTAGCATTATTCACAGGAACCCCGCACTGGACCTTACTGCTTAGCTCGAGTCGGCGTTGGTAGTGTACGTAGGGACAGTCTTGCAGCACTGGTGCTCAGTAGAGAGGAATCGATTACAATTACAATTACTCTTGCTTAAAAAGTATTAAGTTAGATTACTCGATTGCTCGAGACAAAAAAAATTAACTGGCCGTTACTTAAAAAAAAAGTAACCCTTACTTCGTTGATTACTGTAAATTTTAAAAAACGAGAGTTTTTGTCGGTTTGGAAACGGGTCTTCTGTACTGTCCATTATTGGATTCGAATCACCAAATTATGAACTACTTATCGTTTTAGTCCTCCAATTTTGTCCTCCAGTTTGTAAACTATCTTCTTGTCGAATATTTGGTTCGAGGATTCCTTGATAGGAAACTTGTACGTTGAAAGGGCGCCGTTAGACGCGGCAGGGAACAAAAGTAACGGCTGCAATTGTAATTTTAGTACTTCCAAAAGTAATCAGATCATTGTTATGATTACTTCCTAATCAGTGTATTCGAATGATTACAAAACTACTTCAAGAAGTAATCGATTACAAGGAATTTAATTACATGTAATGAGTACCGGTCAAGTCTGAATATGGTTGAAGTATCTTGTGTGTAACGTGAAATCGACGAAAACGAAGAGCGAGTACGCAGCGCGCGAGGCGCGAGACACGCACTTTGGAACGAATCGTGACAATAAACGGACGATTCTGGTCATATTCTGTCATAAATGCTCTTATTAGCGGCGAGATGTTTTGGTGGCGCCCTCTATGGTTCCCCCTTGTGACGTCATTACCTTGCGAACAACAAGTTCGATGGTGTTTGTAAATAGCATGGTGGAAGCTTGAAATCATTGCGCTGTCAAAGGTACATGCCAACACCGTCAAGATTAAGTTCTTTCACTCCTCTTATTTCTGTTGATGATAAATCCTTTCTGACGTCATAGTCAGCGTTCGGCCAATCGTGAAGGCCGACCACAGCGACGCTTTCGGTCGCGCACGTCGCCAATAGACCATTTGCTATATTACCCAAGTATCAGTGGAGAATACAGGGATTGTGTTCCACGTGCTGCTCGTGCTGGCGTCAGAGTAGTATCTTTCTAAAGTAAATACCTAAACAAATGGCATCTTGCACGTGCGTTCGTCAACACTTTATTTTGGTTATTTACTTCGAATATTTTATACCGGGGAAGGCGTGTGCGTGTGGCGCGTGGAACACCAATCCCTGCATTCTCCTTGATGCTTGGGTAATACAACAAATGGTCTATACTTCGTCTCTTACCTTATCATGAACTATACATGAGTTGCACGTGACGTCATATCCTTCCTCCTTTCTGGTGGCCAAAACCTGCCGTTATACTTCGTTTCACCTTATGTGCGAGCGAAGGCAAAGCTGGAAGCGCGAGCACGGAAGCTCCGTGCGTTCAGGCTTTGCTCGAGCGCGCAAGCTGGGGAGAAACGCACAAAGCGCTGGTCTCGCCCTTCTAGCTTTGGCTTCGCACGCAGATAAATTGAAATGAAGTATAATGAAGCTGTGCTCACTGGTTTCCGCTCGCTCGCGACGCTCGTGTACTGCTCGTACAACATGCACAGTAAAGGCTACGCTCAGGAAATTCGGCCACCAGGAATGGAGGACCATATTACGTCCAGTGCAACCTATGTATTGTTAGCCTCGCATGCTAAATGCGTGAGCTACTCGCTTTAGATGAAGCATCGGCGGCTGCCGGAGCGCTCGTGCAGCGAAGTGATCCCGCATAGCCTCCTTTATACCGAGAATGCCTGGCAGATCGCCACGAGACGCGGCCTCCGAAAGTGAAAGGTAGAACGGCAGACGAGAGTCCAGAGGCCGTTTATACTGAGGAGTTTGGCCTTCTTAAGGAGATTTTGACAGCCTGGCAACCACAGCAGCGTAGTCTGACAACCGGGGATGATCTACTTCCGTCCGCCATATTGTGGCTCTGACTCATAGGAACTCTACGCGATTTCTCAGGAATGAACAAGACAAAGAAGTAACGCCATATTGTGTTACCGCGAAATCCGCTTGTTCTAGCGGCCAACAAGCTCCGCCCATTGGCCAAACTCTCTCCAGTATAAACGGCTCTGCAAGAGTCGCGTAACGGGCGCGCCCGCTGCGGCGAGACGCCGAAACACGCTTGATCTCGAGGCGATGGAACGTCTGCCTCGTGCTTCTCGCGTTCTTCGGGCTGCCGCTTCTTTCTCGTCGGGTTTGAAAACCATGTTTCGGGTCCTCGCCGCTGCGAAACCTGTGCGCTGACTACAGGCTCCCCGAGAAATGCTCTGGGCTACCAGATCCTCGCACTCCAAATCTGCGACCGGGCACTTTATGGCTTCGTCATCGAACTGCCAGGCTTTGCGAGTATAGAGGAGGCTGCTGTCCAGTCTAGGCTAGCCGCTCGTCGATTGCACAGCCTTAGCAGTTGGTCCATGCTGAGGTGATACGAAGTATTGGGCGGGAGATCGAACTATCAGGGGCGCTTTATCGAGCTTGTTGTCCCCACAGTACGGTGTTTACTAACAGCACAACAAAGAAAATGGAACCTCGCCTAGCACGGTCTTGGCACGAGCGCTTCGCTCTGATTCAGTGCTTTAGTCACACGAGGAGCGGCTTTCGAATCAGTCATCAGTTTCGATTTTTCTGATAAAAAACAAACAAGAAAAATACGGTTTGTTGTCCCCACAGCTGAAGCGTATACCGCTAGAGGCGTGACTGTTGGATCTCCTCCCCAAATAGAAACCTGATGAACTGAATGACTATTCCGCGGTTCTAACGGGTAGCACCAGTCTATAGACGTTTTTCGTTTCCTTTCGTTCTTAGTCACGTGAGTTCCGTATCTGTTATTGCGGGACTAAAAATTATGAAACATTTCAACCTAGAATATGCGAGAAAATATAGGTGAGGCAAAACAAGGATGTATGACAATCACGCCTTTTTCGTGAACACCTTCCAGCGGCGTGGAGAGATCAAAACGATCGTTTTAACGCACACTAGAGCCTACAAAACGAGCTGCGCTGAAAGTACCGGCACTCCGTTCCCCGACATTGCTGGGGGCGCCGCCATTTTGGGGCTTGTGCAGAGCAGACAGCAACTGCCGATCCTCATGGTTCAAAAGTGCGACTTCCTCAGCATTAGATTCGGTGTTAGGAAGCTCATGCAATATTACTTTGCTTTGTCGCGAACTGTTTAAATATTTGTGGAGGACGGAAAAGCGTTTCCTGTGATTTCAGATAAAGCTTCATATAACTGGCAACCATGACTTCAAGCCACAATATGGCCAAGTGTCGTTACTCTGAAGCGTAGCTTATATAGTAGCACAAACGCATACCAGAAGGGACGACTTTCAAGATGGCAGCGCCCTTGTGAGAAATGTGTACAGCACCTATAGAGCCACTGAATGGGCTAAACTTAGAGTATGGTCACTTCATTCACCGGTTATCTTCTAGGCTCCGCCATTTTGGGTGCTTCGTGCTGAGTGGGTGCTGGTGGCGAGAGTTACGATTTGAAAGTGCGACTTTATCAGCTTCGGGTACAGCGTCAGGAAGCTCAGGCGTTATAGTATCCGCGGAGAGCAAGTCGTCCGCTTTTTGCGCAGCAGTTGCAGTGACGTCAGAACGACCCTGAGCTCTGATTGGCTCTGAGTAAAAGAAAAGTGGGTAGACCTTAATGCTAGATGCCTCAAGGTCTACCCACTATTTTTTTTTCCAATGAGCCAATAAGAGCTTGGCGTTCTGACATCATCACAACCCCTGTGCAGGAAGCTGTCGAACGTGCACTCCGCATTGCCCTATCGAGGACTGACATTTGTGGACGATTGAAAAGGCTACAAAAAGCGTTTCCTGCGATTTCAGATCAAGATTCAGATAAATGGCAGCATTGTTTTTAAGTACCAAGATGGCTGATGTGTCTTTGCCCTGAAGCGTAGCTTAGCTATAGTGACTCTATGTTCGCACCGTAGCAAGTCCATGTTATAGAGTGTCAGCAACGAAGCGCAGCGCAGCTATTGGTTTGACGTCATAGCGCGCGCGACCAATGGCGTAGATCCCCGCGGAGGGGAGGGGGGAGGGGAGGGGGGCTTTGATTGCACGTTGTGGTTGGCTGTTTTCGTGTTCTGCAGGAAAGTGAGTTATACGTTGTTTCATAGAGTATAGTGCGCTAACACTTCTCTCCCCTACCGAAAAAACCAGTATAACTTTTCGCTGACTGGATTATGGAACTGGAAATCTAACTGGATTTCTCGCTGGAAACCTGAGATCCATTTAGCAGACAATTCAGTTAGCGAAAAGTTATACTGGTTTTTTCGGTGAACACCACTCCCTACGCTTTCTAGGAACGGGAATCGCATAGATATATAGAACAGGAACTGCGTATTAGCAGAATAATCTAGTAAACCCGAAGGTATTTCAAAGGGCTGCCCGTTAAAAACAGCATCAAGCGCTACCGCAACTTGATTACCTTTGATGAAATATCTAAGCCAGGCGACTTTTTCTTGTTATTTGTTCTCTACAGAAGTTAGAACGAAGCCTCTTACGAAAGTAGTATAATATAATTGTTACCGAGCATCGTATTAATGCGCACTTGTATTGTAAATGAAGTTGTCTCAGATTTCGCGTAAGTATCTTGGCGTGGCGTTGCGCAAGGGTAGATGGTAGCAAAGTTGGCGAACTGCAGAAGAAGAAAACTCTACATTAGAGAAATCACTCGACGGCTCGCTCCGCCTCAGTCGTCGCTGTCTCTTGTAAATCAGTACTGGCAACTTTCATCACTATCGTCATCTCAGTGTGTGGCGTCTGTGCTAAGCGAATGGCGGCGTTCTTGAGGCTGATGAAGAAAGAAGCTGGAAGATACTTCCAAGCGGAGGATATATTAGGCATGTACGTTCGAGTTGTCAGTACAACACGACGCACGAATGGGGTACAACGTCTGCGTAAGCGTCTCTTTCGTAATGGGTCTACCAATCAGACTCAAATTTGGGTCTAAAGCTTTTGGATGGCGGAAAATTAATCAAAGCGCTTATGGGTCGTTACTTTGTACTGGTGAGCTCTTATGTTTCCTTCCATCGAAACTGAAACAAACCAAGAAAGAACTATGAGGTGATTGAAGAATCAATTCTCATCTGCCCATTGACGTGCGAATGTGGTGGTGCCCGATGAAATAGTTTCACGACCGCCATGAGTCTGTCGAAAGTGAAACTTTTTTCGAGTTCACCAGATGCCACCGAATTTCGAAAAGGGCCTATGGTTGCAAGAAAGATAGGGGAGAAGACGACGAGCTGACGCTTCGAAAACACTCGGCGGCGCGGTCCAGGAAGGCCAAGACTGGACGTGAAGGTCGGTGGCGTTCTCAATAAAACTCAATTCTGTGTTTGACGTTTTGAAACACACCTGCTAATTTTTAACGTAAACCGTTCTTTGGCTAGGCGTTCGGCATTTCGTGATGCCCAGACAAAAATGAAGCCTGGATAAAAGCGTGGCCTCGAGGCACGACACCGATTGGTTGACGGGTGGGTGAAAAGGAGTGAGGTGCTGGACGTTGATTTGTTAACGGTGAGGTCATGTAATTAGAGGAGGTAGGTCGAGGAGGAGCTCGACCTCCTCCCGTCTACCTCACTCCTCCTCGCTGAAGGAGAGGAGCTCAAGAGTATGGAAGGCTCTGGAAGATCGTCAGGTTTATCCGCCCGATTAGCGGTAATATCGCTTCATTCTAGGAACAACTATCAAGTGTACACATGGTACGCGTTAAACTATCTGATGAAGAGCTTGGCGTCTGGAAACTCAGAGTAACGCTTAGCGTTTGCGATGCTAAGAACATTTCACGTATGCAACACAATGGCCTAGCAATTTGCCATATTTTTGTTTTATTAATAATAAGTACATTATGTGCTGTCCATAAACACGGCGTCAGCTGTTTTGTACTACGTTATCAAGGCTAGCGTGGGCTCCGGTGTGCTCCAACGCTGCCAAACCGGCTAGCACGAGCCCTTGCGAATGAGAGGCAAGACCAAAAGACATGCTTTTGCAGCAGTGCAGGGCTGCAGCACGGTGAAAGCTACGCTAGCCTTGACAATGCAGCACAAAATAGTTGACGCCGAGTATTTATAGACCAGCTTATTGTCTATATTGTAAGCAGATAGGTCTGTTGAAAGGAGCTGTAGGTACCAGTAATTTGCACTAACCCGTTCTTTAACCTTTTAAAACGCTAGGTACACAAATGTGCACATCTAAAACCCTCGCTCATTTTCGGAAATATATTGCATAGTTACTATTGAGTCATTTTAACAATTTAAGCGGAATTCTATGCTCGTGTCTGGCATACCAAAGTTTGTGAAAACAAATGTTATTCCACGTTAAATTTAAAGAGCGAGTCATTCCCATGTGTCGTTCTGATGTCTCATGCCTTATTCACATGATGCTATTTTCTACTTGCGATTTCGCAGTGCGACGTCGCTCGTGAGGCAAAAAAGAGCGTGGTGGCAGCTGCTGTGCTTGACGTTTCAAGTGCGAAATCGCAATGAAAATCGCACGATGTGAATCAGGCATTAGCGCGATGTCAGAAACGTGAGTTGACGTATGAGGCTAAAGCAGCAGTGGCTAGGAAGCGGACCTGCAACTGTTGCTGCAACTTCTCCCTTTTCAACGACTGTCTCCTTTAATCCCCCAAAGGTTAGATTTGTACTTCAAACTTCGCATAAAAAATATAAAGGGAAAGTCCCGTTTTAGAAGCTAATTTCTGCCATCCCGTCATTTTGTCACAAGGAAGCCTCATGTCACATCTTTGTGGAAACGTGCTTTCGAAATAAACACCAAGCGAGTGAAATAGAGTAAAATATTCACGCTTATTGCATTTTATAAAAATTAAATATACTATAGAGATGTTACCTTCCTAGAGCACAATTTAGAGCTCTTTCTTTGGTTCCATCGGCCAATATGTTTTGTATACACAGACGTGTGTACCAGTGACTTTTTCTTCTACTATATTTGGAAAGCTTCGGTTTTGTAGAGTTGGTGAGAAATGTGCTTCTTTACTCAACTACTCAACGAAAAACTACGGAAAAGTGTGCGTATTTACTGTGAGCTGATAGTAGCAGAACATTTTCTCTTTGACTTTCTGTCTCTCCTCCTCCCATCCTCCCCCCTCGACGTCCCGTTTACTGCTCTGAGTATCATGGCCGCCATACCAAAGACGTTTCATTTCTCTCCCGTTGAATGCAACTCAAAAGAAAGAGAAAGAGGTAGCGAGAGAGAGAGAGAGAGAGAGAGAGTGGTTTGGGGGGGGGAATGTTCATCACTGCTGAAGAAGGTTTGGCAGGGGATCCGAGACGAAAAAATGCCGCATAGTGCGTTGCGTGATCTACATATCCGTGAATTTTATCACGGAGCTTTATATGTTTATATAGAGAGGGCAGCTGCATGCGCTCTGCTTTTTTAGTCACTCTGTTATATCTTGTTGATTCCAGTTGTTTCTACTAGTAAATGTTTGCAGCTGAGCTATGAAATGACCAGCCCAACATCATGTCCGCAGCCGGGCTGCAAACAAAGTACCTTATTTTACGCTGTATAACAATGCGCAGTACAACCAACGCTTTATTAAAAATTACTGCGAGCATTTATTAAAGCATGAAATGCTTTTTAACCGAAAATTTTGTCCGTCCGTGCGTTCGTCTGTCCATTTACCGTCTAAGTGTAGCGGGAAAATTGATGTCACGTGACCCATACACGAATTCAGTTTCCCCGCTAAATTTATCGGAAAAATTGACGCCACGACACTTATGTACCAATTCAGATTTCCCGCTAAATTTGGTGGGAAATTTATGTCACGTGACCTGACGTCATGTGACCTATACACATCTCAGCTTAAAATGAAACAAATTAAGAAACGATTTCTTCTTAAATACTGCATTTCATTCATTAGAAAACTTCGATATAAAGGTCGCTTCAATATTTTTGTTGATAGTATTGCTTAGTAATCAATTCATATCAATGATATCTGCAGTAGCCCGAAGATTTTGCTGGAATTGAATGATAGAATCATTCATTTTACTGTGAATGTCCAGAGAACGTTAGTATCCCCGCATCTGAATTTGAATGGGACAAGGCATGTTGCACACTTGAGCAGCTAACTATAACTGCGGGGGAAGGGGTTGAGCTGACTAAAAGGATCAATTCCGAGAGAACCGTGTGCATGCCACTGTCGCCTTTGTTCGCCTTTCATCCGTTAAGAAATTTTTAAAAACACAAAATTCGCTTTAAGAAAAAACAAAAAAGGCGTTAAAGAGAGTCGCTATCTGAGAGTCAGCCGTTCCCATAAAGTTTGCTCACTGGAAAAAGCTCCGCAGCGGTGTGCTTCGGATCTCGCCGGCACCAACGCCAAAGTCTTACGAGTCCCCGGGGTACATAAATACATTGTATCTGCGTCGAAACAGAACACAGCACTCTCTCCTCGCTCTCTTTCTCTCTCTCATGCGCCGTCCCCCTCTCGTTCCCCGCTTCACATTTACTCTTTTTCGAGCTATTTCATTTGCATCCGACTCTCTCAGGCACCTCTTCTGGCTAGCTGTGTGTTGCGTGCTTGATTAGACAGCCGGAAGCTAGTCAGCGTCAATGATGATGATCTTAAATTTTATTTAAATATCGAAATATTCGAAGATGGGTGGGGCCCCTGGTCCAGGGCTCCAGTGCTGGCCGCTGCTGCCTTGGCCCGCTCAGCTAGACGACGTTGGTCGTCCGGGTGCGAGCTGAGCAACGCAGCTTCCCAAGTCTCCGGGGAAGGGGATGGGGAGGGGAGGGATGGGGAGGATTTGCAGGCCCAGGTGACGTGGTATAGGTAGGGGTACTCCGAGGAATGTGGGTAGCTAGCAGAGTACATGGTGGGATAAAACTTTAAAACTTGTGGAGGAGGGTGAGGTGTCTGTAGGTGTGGGATTGGAGTTGGCTCCAGATCAAGGCCTCTTCCAGCGCTAGGCTCCGATCTGGAGGGGTGTATCTCAAGCCCCGATGGACGTCTGGTATCTCAGCTGTAGAGGAGAAATTTTGCCAGTGCGATACCACTGCCAGCCCGGAGGTCTTCAATGTGCACCATGCAGTAGTGATACACGAACGCACACCGGTACGATGTTCATTCAGATTGAAACGGGCAGGAGTTAGGAGTGATCCCAGGATCCCTGAGTTTTGCAGCTCGAGCTTTCGCTCCACGTGCTCCGAGCTTCTGTGCGCTAGCCCACTCAGCCACCGATCCCCCTTTTTCTTACTACCTTGTTCTGTTCTACACTCAACACTCTTCTCCATTAATTACGCACACTGCTTCTCATTCTCTCTTATTCTATGACACTCTCGCCATCTCTATCTATTTTCTCTGATTCACCCTTACAAGCTATTTCATTTACTATGACTCCCTCATCCATCACTTTCTTACAAGCTTGTTTTGACACTCCCCTTTCTTTTTATTACACGAACTGTCTATCTTTTCTCTTGTTCCCTGACTCTCTCTCTCTCTTCTTGTTCTGTGAATCACACCGATTCTTTCTCTATCTGTTTCATTTACATCTGACTCTCTCATTCTACTCTCAGGCGAGCTTGTTCAATCTTACACCTTCCACTCTCTCTCTCTTTCTTGCATTCTCTTTCCCTTGTGACATGACACTCTCTGTCTATCTCTCTCGCGCGCTCGGTGACTCCCCCTGACTATTTCTCTATCTGTTTCATTTACACCTGACTCTCTCTCTTCCAGCCTCTTTCTGGCTAGCTTGTTCTACCTTACACTCAACGCTATCTTTCTTTATTGCACACACTGTCTCTCTATCTTTCTTGTTCTCTGGCATTCACTTTATATCTTGTTCTCTGATTCACCCTGACTCTATCACGCGCTATTTTATTTACTCTAACTCTCTCCCACCTTTCAGGCTAGTCTTGCTCCACCTTACACCTCCCCCCCTTTTTCTCTTGTGTTCTGACACTCTCTCTGTCCATCTCTATCTCTTGTTCTCTGATTCATCCTTACTCTTTCTCTAGCTGTTTCATTTACTCTGACTTTCTCATCTTTCAGGCTAGCTTGTTTTATCGTACGCCCTCCACTCCCTCTTCTCTGTGTTACACTATCTTTCTCTTGTGTTCTGACACTCTCTCTATCTCTCTCCCGTGCTCTACGATTCAATTTGATTCTCTTCTCTAATATTGCTTTATTCACATCTGTTCTCTCTCTCTCTCTCTTCTACCTCTTTCTTACGCTTCTTGTCTCTTACATTCTACACTCTCTTCTCACTCCATCTCCTTCTCCTCTCTCTCTCTCTCTCGTTCCTTCTTTTTCTCGCTACACCCTCTCTCTCTCTCTCCCTTTCTCCTTCAATCATTTTTTATAACTCCGTTTCTTCCGTGACGCGCCTACCTAATGGGACACAATTAAATTACGAATTTTTGCCGTTGGGCCCCCCTTCGGGGACCACAGGAACTCGGCTTGATGGAAGGTGAAAGGAAGGAAGAGAGGGAGGAGGGGAAAGGCGGAGAGGGAGAGAGACTGTGGAAGGCAGGCCTGGGGAGAGGAGGCGAACGCGCACGGACTAATTAATCTTTCCTGATTAGCGGTACCGCGCGTCGGCAAGACGCCTTCCAGTGATAGGGCGTCGGTAAGGGCTCGTTCTTTGCCTGTTTTGTTTTGACCCAAGAATATCTTTTTGATGTGTGTGTGTGTGTTTGTGTGTGTGAGAGAGAGAAAAAGAGTGATATCCCTGGACCGTCTCGAATGCCGTTGCTTGACGATAGCTTGATTGAGGAGGGGCTCTTAATCATCCGGTGTTTGTGAGTCTTGTTTTATATTTTATTTTTGTCTTGTGCCTTCACGATGATGATTGGGTTGACTTTATACATCTAGACTTTCAATGCTTGCTATTTCTTTTTCTTTTTTGGGTGTGCATGGCGGACTTGTATCGAAGGGAAGATTGAAAACCTACCTCATGAGCTCTTCATCTGGCATTGAATGAGGTCTCCAGGATAACCTGAATGTATCCTGGAGTACGGGAAGTTAGATTAAACATGGGGGTTAGACATGTGAAATAAAAGAACAAAAAAAAACGCATATAATGTTTGCGCAGCTATAACTGTGGTCCTGCTTCTCATGATATTTTTTTCTACGTTCCTTGGAGGTCGTATTGCTCACGAACTTACCTCGCGAAATGACGTGTTTGCTCTTAAAGGATTGACCAAGCTCTTCCAGGTATTGCATTTGGGGGGGGGGGGGGAGTATTTCGATAGAGTAGACAAATGCTTGATATCACATTAAAAACTCGGAGGCAAAGCGCCATCCTACGTATCCCCAGTTGGCAGGTTCGAATCCCGTCCAAGGTGCCCGCAATCTGAGGGAGACTTACCTCGGAGAAGGCGATGAGTAACCAGGATTTCGGTTGCAGGGTTAATAGATTCCCAGGTGGTCCAAGTAAACTTTCTGTCGCCCGCTGTTTCATGTTAGATGCCCTTCGTTGATTTGGCACGTACCCCCCCCCCCCCCTTTTTTCCCCTAATTTTCTTAAAAACAAAATACGCTTTTCCGTTCTGTATATTAACACAACACGCGAAAGATTTCGGGGTGCTCAGATACGTATTGTAGGTCAGTGCCCCTGACAAGTCGCCAAAGAGCATGCCAGAGAAAAGTGGTGCTTTCCGTGACGTTGTTTCTCTTCGTGTTGCATAAATAATATACGATCATGTCCTTTACAGAGAGGACTGCAAGAGCGCTGGCGAGACGATGGTGTGAAACTACCCGAGACTGGGGTGAAAGAAAATGATCAACTTTGTAGTCGAAGGAAAAAGACACAGGAAGGAGAACGTTTGAAGCTCGGCGACTTCGTTTCTACCACCCACTACATAAATGTCCACTACCTGATTGCCAACCATCGTTCGCACAACCGCCTCCCCCTCTTCTATTGTTAAACATTTCACAGGTTTTAAGAGCTGTGATTTCTAAGACCTGTTCTTTCCCGTGAACTCCACAACCCCAAAAGACCTCAACTTCCCGAGTAGCAACCTTTAATCCTCTCCTTCTGTAGACGCGTTTGCACACGTGACGTGCTGTCCCCTTGCCATTATTGCTGGCGCCCTCTACGAATTCCTCCAAATCTAGCGGGAGGTCACGTCCGCTTTCTGTGTCCGCTCGTTTGCACGTCGTCCTTTCGTCCCGAGCGTCTTTTCGAGCCAATCAGACAACCCCAAAGTGGACACACACAAAAAAAGAAGAAAAAGAGCTAAAAAAATTTACGGATGAGCACGCCGGCCGGCAATATAAGATTGTCGCTTGTTTGCACAAAGAGGAACTATAATAACAGCAACCCGCGGTTTTCTAAGAATGACAGGAATGTAATGGCACGGTCTTTGGCTGTGGCCGGGGGCAATCGAATTTCGGCCAGATTTGGCGGATAAAGAACGGTAGCTTTGAAACACCGGGGTAACCGGTTTATTATCTTCCCCCTTATTCTTCTTTTTTTGTTTTTACTTTTGAGCAGGCGGACGGATTAAAATTTCGGGTTCTGGGTTTAGAAACGCTGTGTGTTTCTCCCCAAGGTCTGTTTTTGTCGGTGCGTACTACTTCCGATGGATCGCAGGGGACGTTAGGAACAAGCGAGGCCAATCCAGTGCCGTGTTAGCGTCACATGACCTCTGAGGTTTATGCGGTAACGCGCGGAGCACTTGGTCACGTGACACGTGTTCACGGCTCTGGTTTGGCTGGAGCGACTCGCGGCGTCCGCTGCGGTCCACCGTTAAGATGAAACGGAGTATCCGGCAACCCTTCTTGCTCCGTAAAACAGTTGCGTTGTTCCGCGTCTCCGACGAAGAAGCGCGGTGGTTAGTGACCTAACGAGCTTGATAAGTGCCAATTTGTAGCTACAGGGAGCTCGACGTGATCTTCGTTCCAATCTGCGGGTCGAGCGTTTTCCGGCGCTTTTTCTGCCGTCAGGGCTTCGAAGTCAACTGCTCAAACGTAGAGAGAGCCTAGAGTTAAGAGAGGGAGCAACCCGTACTGAAGTCACCGGGTCCTCAGAAGGTATAGCGTCATTGTCTTTCCCGCCTACTAACAATACACGTACATATACTAACCCGGAGACGATCGAACCCTCGCGAAGCAATTGGTCTTTGTTGCCGTGGCAATCGCCATTTCGGTCTTCCTTAAATCTTCCAAGTTTCGAAAGAGTCCTTCTGAACCGACCGCGACAAGTTCTCGATGGAATGTCATCGTAGTGAAGGCGTTCCTCGCCAATATAAGCGTCTTCGGCACTGTATATGCAGTCAACTTATCAATATTGCTTATCTACATAGATTTATTATAATATTAGTGTTCTTCGTAAGCATTTCCTTACAGATAATTTTTTTTGTTTCAAGGCCGTCACGCATTGTCGCCTGATATGGTAGCGGTGCGAAGGTGTGCGCTTCTTTCGCCGGTGTGTGAATAAAAAATCGCCGTATACAAGGGACATTTTTTTATAAAGAGCAGCCTGTCACCGGGAATTCGGATCGGCTCACCAAGACTGGAGAAACTGCTCATTCCAAGGACCAAAATGGTGACGACCATATGGGTATCTAGGCGTTACTCTCCCAGTATCCAGCGACTTTAACTGAAACCATAGCGAGCTGTTGCCATTTAATGGCGGAAACCTATTTGCAAAGATTGGCCGCATACGCGCGCGTGCGCGAGTTTCCGCGTGGGGAGGATTAAAGCTTAGCACGGAGGAAAAGCAAAGACTGGAGATGCTCGCCGACGATCGACGCATTCGGCCCAACTTCGCCGCTTCTATTGCAAACGCTTTCCATAAACCACGTGACCCCAATGGAGCAGTTATAAACACTGTAACATCTAGGCACCCTGCTTTGATGGAATCGGACGGCAATCCGCTTACACGGAGGATTTCGGGGTGACTGTCTTCTTCTTTACTCCGTTTTACCTTATACGCTGGATGGCAGAGGAAGCTACGAACGATCTAAGTCAATCCAGTGCCGTGTGAAAGTCACGTGACCTCGGGGAGGGACGTAGTGATGTGCGGGGACGTAGTCACGTGACATGTTCGCGGCTTTGGATTGGCTTGGATAGTGGGTAGCCTCCTCCGCGGTCCATCGATATGGCGAAACGGAATATAGGCGCAGATATTGTTTTGCTCGGCCTATGGGTTCGAATATTGCTTTGTTCCGCGTCGCTGTGTCAAGTTTGTTCGCTGACTGAGACAGACTGCGGTGCTTGTTAAAGCGTTCGTTGGAGCGTTTCCGTTCCCAATTTAGACATCGCGAGAGCCTGGTGGAGTGTGCAGCCGGGGAAGCACGGAACGTCGGGTGTTGACCATCGTTTGATCTTTGTTCTGGTTGAGCGCTGTCCAAACAGGACACAGGACATGCCCAAGGAAAACGCGAGCGCGCTTCTCGAAAAGCGTGAAAGTTGTGGCGCGCGCGCACGTGTTTTGCGAGGACATCAAGCACGGAAACAGCACGGCGTTCCACCTCGCCTTCTCGCTGTCATTTTCTCCCCTTTCTTGTTTTTTGGGGAGATTTGGGGACTGACGACAATACCGGATGCCTTGACACAGCAGGCAGAGCGTGTCAGTGGCTGCCCGGGCCCACGTGATGAGCTAGCTCCGAGCCCCTGTCCAAAGGCCGCAAGCTAGAAAAACACTTTCCCCGATTATTAAAAAAAAAAAAAAAGTGAACGGTTTGTAGACGGAGTAAAACCTCCACTACCAGTACACCAAATGCTGTGACTGCAGAAAACGCGTCCTCTTTGGGCAACCCTTATGGATTCTTGTCTTGGTACTCATGTAGGAGGTTATTGCGAAGATAATATCTTGACGTGCCTAAACGTGCAGGCTTGAATTTAAGTCGGTAGTGAGGTCATCACCGCTCTAATGGGACATCTACGTACAAGGGTGTCTAAACTGCACGCGTGGCATCAAAACCATTTTATCGCACGCTAATTTTGTCTTAACGCGTTTTGACCGCATTGTTACTACAACGCGTTGTCCTAAGGTAAAAACAACAACAACAACACCTCTCTGTTGGAAACTGTCTGAAATCGCTGGAAACTGTTTCATCGGTATTATACCGATTAGTACAGCTTTGGATTTCTGGCCACAGTATGTACGCTGATCTGCCAATACATTTTGACCACCCTTACACTGTATGAATGAGCACGCCTAGCTGATTCGTCATCCGCCTTATCTAGCCACCTCCCGCTTATACTAACGGTAGTTAACGGCTGCAGGATACAGAGGAGTCATTCTGTCGACTACGTGTGCATGTATTGGGAAAGCCTGCTTATTCAGGCGACTTTGTCAGAGGCAAGATTCCGATGGCTCGGACGGCCTCCGATAAAGTATCTCGGAAACTAGAAAAGCTTGTTGGGTGTTCGCGAGCTGTCGTCGTTCTTCCCTCTCCAAAGTGAAATAACAAAGATGAAACTGCTAGTGGACGCCGAGGCAATGCACGCCTACGCCCTCATCACAAAATGTAAATGTCGGAGGCTTTTCCGCGAAGCAAAATAGTCGCCTACCTGTGACTAGACTGGCAGCCAGATACAATGCGGGTCAAAGGTATACAAGTATTTCTGTGCGCAGAGTTCACAAAACCTTATTGAATGTCGGACTCTGCATCAGACGACCCTTGTAACTGTTTTGCGAGCCAAGGGTGAATCGACACGGTATCAGGTCGGCGGTCGCAATAGAGAGTTTTAGGGTACCTGTCTTTGCACATCCCATATACGGTACGATATGGGCCCTCCTGGTACACACTGCGCATATGGGAGTCTTCTGCGGTAGCGCATGCGCAGTTCGTACCGGAGGGCCCACCGTACCGTATCGGATGGGTACATTGCTGCACGTTCATCCTTTTCGCATGGGCTTTAACATTGTATAAACTTTCATACTATATATGGATAGGTCCTTTTGTATTACTGCATGATTGCACTACATGCTGTTTGATGGTTGCTGTTCTCCCTCCCCCTCTATTTATATATATATATATATATATATATAGTATATATATCTTATATAACCTTTTAATGTCGTGTTATTTGTTTGTTGTTGTATGTGTGAATGCATATGTTGTACTTCCACTCCTACTTGGACCTTCAATGGCCTGTAGTATCCTCTAAATAAATAATAAAAAAACGGTTCCCTAAAGCTTTTTAATGTTTTGGCTGATCAGTGTAGTTAAAAAAAAGTATATTCAGAATTTTGAATTTAGTTTTTGTGCTACCATCGCCGCTCTCAAATTTCGGCTTCTGTACGATTCACGCGCACACTCGAATATTCATTTGTTTGTTTCTTAAACGGAAGACGGAAGAACGATGAACTGAAAAAGCTGCACGAGTCCGACTCTAAGCGGACCGACTTTTCCGCAATTATACAAGTTTACCGCGTCTTCAACTCTAACGACGATTCGGGTTTCTTCCGCGTCCAGATTTATGACTTGCTCGTGACCGTTTCTCTCCATATTAATATTCTTTTTCCGCGAGGATTCGCTCGAAAAGTGGCGCCCAGGGTTCATAAAATAAAGCACCCCGAGAAAATATATCTGTGATAAAAAGTCCAAAAATAACTTACTCTTTCTTCTTTTGTATTTTGTCATTTACGCGCTTAAGATTTCGGACTTTCTCTTTTTATTATTATTACTTCGCGTTGCTTAACGCGCTTTATTAAACTCGGAAACGATCTCGAAGTCGTTATCATGAGGTCATTAAAAAGGCCGCCGGAAGAGCAAGAGTGAGAAAGAAAGAAAAGAGAGCAAAAGAAGCGAGGGTGGACGCAAAAGAAAAGAAGTGAATGTCCATGAAGGCTGTAAATGCACTTTGAGGTCCGTATCCTTCATTTATATTTTTTTTTCCTTCTGGCTATAACTTAAGTCCATCGCTGATGACTGGTCTGTGGTACTAGTGTGCTTGTTCCAAATTAAATGAACCGAATAACTTTTCTTTTTTGGGGGTGGGAGGGTTATTTAAATTAAGAAAAAAAAACAAGTTTTAATGCGCGAGGTTGCATTTTTGATGTCGTCATTGTCGCATTTTTCACACCTTTGTCATCTTCGTCATAACGTTGTATCACAATTTTATTTTGTATCTTTTTTTTTTCTAAACAGAAACCCCTAATTCCAGACATTGGTTCGCCCGTCCGTTCCGTTCATACGTGCATTTCTCCAGCGGGGAAATTCACGCCGCTCGGCCTGACGTCCCGTGACCCATACACTTATTCTGATTTTTCCGCTACATTTACCTGGGAAATTGACATCGCGTGACATATACTCCATTTCATCTTCCCCTGTAAATTTAGTGGCACTATTGACGTCACGTGGCTTGACGGGTGTGACCTATACACCCAATTCAGTTTCCAAGCTAGATTTAGCGGCGAAATTAATAAACACTGGATTCTTCTTCAGTCCCCGCAACGGCTGTTGAATGTCTTCTAAGCCCATTGAAACGACTGCCCCTTAAATACCGGATTCCGTGCGGTATAGACCTTTGATGGCAAAGGTCGTTGCCGATTTTTATATTGTTTCATTATCTTTCCTACGGGATCTTTTCATCCGCTGAGCCGGTGCATGGAACTCAGCAGATGGAGCGAAAACTGTCGCGATACGCTTCGCGGTGCGCGATAGTAACGTTTTGCCACTTCGCGCAGTACAGCGGCGTGAGCAGGAGCGTGCACTCCCCCAGAAAAGGCGCTCCTACGGTGACTATATTCTGGTTATGCTCCGTTCACCCTTAAGCTGAGACTAGAAGCTCCGCCTTCAGCGAAAGCTTTCTGCCAATTCTAACACAAATGCGAACGCACAGGCACGCGCAACCAAAGCACTGCGGAAGCCAGCGAGCTCGCACTGAAAGCGGAGCTTCTATGTCTCACCTTATGAGTACCGCACGAAAGGCTACAAGCGCGAGCTCCTTGCTCTGGGGCACATCTCGGCGCACAAGCTCTGTGACTTAGGCGGCTGCCAACGCTATGAGCTCGCGCTCTAGCCTTCGCTGCGGTACAACATGGTGAAACGAGTATAGTCTCAGCTTAAGGGTGAACGGAGTTGAGACACTGTTCGCTCTTAAGCTGAGACTCAGCGCTCAGCCAAAGGTACAAGCGCGAGCTAGCTCGCGTTCCTGACTTCGAGAGGTGCATTTCTAGCGCGAGGGCTCGTTCTGCGGAAGAACGCTTCAAAGCAGCGACCTCGAGCTTTCGTGCTTGTGGCATCGGCTGCAGTCTCAACTTAAGGGGTCATGAAACGACATCGGGTTGGATTTTCTTTGACTTCGCAGAGGCGTACTGGTCATAGTCTGGCCCAAGTATACCCGCACCGACCACCACTAATTCGGAAGCTTCTTCGTCGCGGTGGAATGTCGAGGATAACTATTTCTTTCAGTCTTGCCTTCGCAAAGCTCGATGACGTAATTGTGGGATGGGAACCACCCGCCTGACGACAGTCGAGCGCGGCTGGTGGATTGTGACACGAGAACTGCGTGAACACTCGCCTTCGGCTCGTGACAATCAACGCCTCGGCGGACACTCGGGCGGTGGCTCGTGTCTAACCAGTGCGAGATGGGAATAGCCGAACTCTTACAATGCCTGGAGCTCAGCGCGAGTTTTCTTCCTTTCCAACCACAGCGCGTGAGCTATGATTAACGTTGGCGGCATAGGATAGGCACCAGGCCAAGTGGCTACTTGTTCTGTCTCCGAGTTCAGAAGAAAAACAACGCTCATATTTCTCGTTTTTTTTTTTGCGATTATTGTTTAGAGAGAAAAAACTAAGCAAGTTTATTCAGTTATTGACGTTCAGGAGTGATTCTAAGAAGTATTTAACTAAACTAGAAAAAATAATTTCATTGCTTCTTCAAGAGTGAACGGAGTATGGTCGAGAATCGCTCTATCTATTTCTTTGTGCTTCTATAGGGGACATTCACTGGCCGGCGTATTTGAGGGCGATGTTTAGAGGGCGTGATCAGAAGGAGCTCGCATTTATAGCCCGCTAAGACCGGCAATCTTAATGGTGTGGAACGCACGTTGCAAAAAAAAAAGAACCGCAGAAGCTCGCCGCCAGCGCGCGTTCAACAGCCGCGCACGCAGCTATGGCTGCCCTATTGAGGTACTTCCCTATACCGAGGTTCAGTAACTTCGATACACACCTGAAACGAACTCCGTAGAGCACGTCGGGTGCGTGCCTCACCACGCCCATACTCAAAGTAGTTACTGCAGCGTGAGCTTACAGACCCGTAACACCAATAACCAGCGTTCTGCCATCACACGCCTTGTACATCATCCAAATGACAGTCTGCAGGGCACTGTCCGAGGAGTGTTGCTTCCTTATGGGACGGTTCCATTAGTCATACAAAAACTGTCTGCAGACATCTTTGAAGCATGTACGAAGCAAACATGCTTCAAACATACTTGAAGAAGTACCCGCAGGTAATCATGTCATCGTGCCTGCATCGAACACCCTGTCTTTTGCGTGGCGTACGAGCTGCTGCGAGTGCGACTTGAGTCTCCATACCGTTTATGACTCACGGGCGGTCGAACTCTTCGCGCGTTCCACTTTTTCTCACTTCCTCCTTTCTCGTATCTCCTCCACCTTTCAACTTTCCCCAACAGGACTCCCTCGCAGTATATAGGGAAGGAGGGAGCTAAGAGGATTATCTTCCCTGCGCAAAACCGAGTTGTACCTATCCGATCAAAATCTTAGGAAACAGTTGAAAAGTTAAACAGAAATCGGAGCATTGCGTTTTTTTTTTTTTTTCTATTTTTGACAAACGAGTTGCACGAGGAAATTTAGCGCACGGACATCGCAACTATATGCTTTCGTCTCGGAAGCGTGTTGCGATGGGGCGAGTGAAAGCTCTCGTCTCGCTGCTCACACACTGTTTTCTCTCTTTTTGTCGTTCTCGTACATTTTGTCTCGTGTATACGTACCCGGCCAACACATGCCACGCGCGCAATGACGCGTGATCGGGAGTTCTTACCTCGCCATCTCCGCAAAGCCATTCCCCTGACTGAACTACGTGGTCGTACGACTTTGCCTCCGCCCAACGCCGCGTGTCATAAATGCGAGCCGCTGTGCCTGCAGAAACCCAACTTCCTCGGGGTCGCTCGCGCGATTATTCCTTACGGCGACTTTTCGAGCCACCAATGGGGCGAGCAAAAACGAATGGGGGCTCGGGCTCCGACCCTAACCCCGGTTCCAAGTGTCATTTCTGGCTAACGGTCGCGAACGCCCTGCGCCTTAAACTATCCTCGTTTATTTTTAATGCTTTCTTTATCGATATTTTGTATATTGTATATGTAATCTTCCATGCAGTAACGCCTACTCTACACTCTAGAGAAATCCGGAGACTTCTACTTTCCCACAAAGCACCTGGGAGTTCCAGACGAGGCTGGAAATATGTTATCATGACGTTTCACCGTGCTCAGCTCAGACTGTTTTTCTTTTTATAGATCCAGACATGTTCAGCCTCGTTATTCGCTCAGTTGCCTCCGTAGTTTTCAGGAATTCGCTTTTCCCCGAGTGCTTTGCCACGTGAAGATAGCCGTTGTAGGATAACCTGGCAGCAAAGGTCGAAGGCTACGTTCTCCGTGAGCCAGTTGAGAACGACCTAGCGAATCACGTGACAGCTTTCCGCAGGAGGGATGCACTCTGACGGTACGCTCTCGCGTGCCTCGCTCTGACGCCCTGATTGGCTCGCTGGGGTTGTAGCTTCCGTCGTTTGACAACTTGTGTTGAAACAAAGTGTATATTATAGTAGGTTTTTTGTCACCCGAAAAGGGTTTTTTTCTTTTTTTCTTTAAAAATGTTGACTTTTGCTGATGTCTGTTCATGGTACGGTGGCTCGTGCGGTGTGGTGATTTTCAGAGGGGTGCTTCAATCATTCATACCCTGGGCTAACGAATTTCTCCTGGTGCTTTCTTGTTTTGTTTTATTTCTGTTTGGTTTTGGTGAAATATGATTTGGAGTTTTAGCTATACTCTACGTAGGGGCCACGGTAGGGGCGCGGGTGAGATTTATTGTTTTTTAGTATGCAGGCGGTGCGTAAATATTCTAGCGGTCGGGCTTCGTGACTGAAAAGACATGGGGCTGAAGAAGGGAGTGACTGAAACAAAGAGATTTGCGAGGAATAAAATAAAACAAAAACGGCACACTCGGAAAGAGAACGTAGTAAAGGGAGGTATACATACTACCTTATTATATTTATATTTATGTTACTTATTATGAAATAAATGAAGTAGTAGCTAAGAAACGCCAGGAGGTGGTATGAAAAGTATCTTGCCTGTCTGCTGTGCCTTACCTGAGCTCCAATTTTCTGGATCATGTTCAAACCCGGTGTTTTACAACGAGGAAATTCTAGAAAACCTATAGAACGTCAATGGCCGCTGGTGAACCTGGAGCAAGTCGGCGGATCATTGGGAAATTCGGTTGTTTAGACGAAACATTGGCGTTCAGGACACCTTGTGAAAAAGTGTGGCTCTAAACGTGCAACTCCAAAAATGTAACTGAAGAGCAGTTAATGTTAGTGACCTTTTATCTTAACTTAGAGAATGTCTTGTCGCTGAAATGGTAACTAATTACAGTAACATATAAACGCTTCTAATTAGTTCCTTAGTGCTGCCGAGGCTCATAACAGAAACACAGTTCCACGCGGCGCTGATGCCCTAGTCTCATTAGAGCCACAAACAGAAAAAACCAACACCGACAAGTTTCGAGCACCTGCAGCATTCCCGCGAAGGTACCTTCAGCAGGCTTGCAGATGACTCGTGCTTACTTCACGAACAACGAAAAACTGCAAGCCTGCGAGAGACCGCAGCCCTCCCGTGCAAGCTGCACGTGCTTGAGGCTTGTTCCTGTCGGTTGTTTCTGTTTGTCGCTCTAGTGGGACTCGGGCGCAAGCGGGAACAAGACTAGCTGCGTCCGCAAGACTGAGCCCGACACGAGGGACATATGTCGATGCGACGACACGAAGAGCCGCAACGAAGAATTCCTCGAAAACGACGACACCGGGGTGCTGGGAAGAGGAGAATGAAAGCTTCCAGAAAGATGAACAGTGCCCATGCCAGTGTATGGCCTGTGCCGGTTTGCTCCCTCCTGTACTCCATCCGCCACATAAGCTGACAGTGAGGTCAAGGCTACGCGCTCCCCGGACCAATCAACCACCTCCTTTTTGTCACGTGACACCGCTCTTTTGGCGTGGGTGTAGGCGGTAGCGTGATCGCATGGCTAAGGATAGACGTATGGCTGGACCAACGAGCTCTTATAGCTTCCACCCCGCTGTCGGCTCAGGGATGAACCGAGTGCAGGGCCGCATCGGCGCTCCGACGGGACGAGGGCTGTGGGGACGAGAAACGATGAAACGATGTTCCGAGTTGATGGGCCGGAAAGAAACTGGAGGATGGAGAGAGAGAGAGAGAGACAGTGAGGGAGAAAGGGAAGAAGGGTTCATAGAACGTCCGACGCGAAAATGTCCTCGCCCCCGTATTTTTATATAGAGCCGCTCGGGAGGGAGCGACACATCGACTAAGATTCCGCGTTTGGGTGCCCGCCGTCCGACGCTGAGCTTACTGGGCGTGCGCGATTGGGCGCCATCTTGGCGCCCTTAGCACGATCGTTCCTTGTCTCGGCCGAACCGCGCCCAAAACTGGCTGCCGCCATCCTTGTGAGTTTGTTTTTGTGCGTTGCAAGTTGCCTTGAGTCGCGGTTGCAACGCCTAGTACATCGTACAAAAGACAGTTTGTAGACACTGTCTCTGGGAGGCGCGTTTCTTGCTTGTATGACGTTCCTGTCATATTTGTCACACAAAAACTGTCTGCCGACATGTTGAAAACATACGTATGTAAGAGGCAAACATGCTCCGAACATGCTTGGAATCTGTTCGCAGATACTAGGGAGTTTTGGGGAACCGTTTCTGCACACCCGATACGGTTCGACGTCCTCCGGTACGAGC
Source organism: Ixodes ricinus (assembly GCA_037355805.1). Classification (NCBI taxonomy): domain Eukaryota; kingdom Metazoa; phylum Arthropoda; class Arachnida; order Ixodida; family Ixodidae; genus Ixodes; species Ixodes ricinus. The sequence continues at coordinate 148,414 of JAZHYW010049476.1, read as the reverse complement.
TGCGCTTATGCGAGTCTTCTGAAGTAGCGCATGCGCAGTTGGTACCGGAGGGCCCATGGTACCGTATCGGATGTGCGAAACAGGTTCCCTAAAACTCCCTACTAGTGCGATTATGTCTGCAACCAGCACGGTGTCTCTTGTATGGTGTATTAGCAGTGTGCTTGCGGATTTTTTTAGCAGGTTCCGAAGTTGGACTATAAGGCTAGTCCTTGAATTTTGCGGCTGGTCCTTAAAAAGCAGCAAAGGCTAGAAGCGCGAGAGGGGTATTGGACATGGTGCTCCCGCTGCACGAGAGTTTGTGTGGTCGAGGCGCTATCCAAGGCAACCAACACCTACGTGAAGCTTTTTCCTTTAGTTCATATTATGAGGGTCATGAAACGATAACGGGTTGGAATGTTCGTGACTTTGCAGAGAGGCACTTATCCTAGTCTGGCCCAAGCACACTCAGCACGGACCGCCACTCATCCGGAAGCATCTTTGTAGCGGTGAAATTGCGAGGATAAATGAAGACCATTTCTTTCAGTCTTGCCTTCGCAAAGCTTGATGACGTTAATTGTGGGTTCGAAGCAACCCGCCTGAAGACAGTCGAGCACGGCTCGTGGATTGGACACGAGAACTGCGTGAGCACTCGACTTCGTCTCGTAACAATCAATGCCTTGGCGGACACTCAGGTAATGGCCCGTGTCCAACCACTGCGGTGATGAGAATAGCCCAACACTAACTATGCCTCGAGCCCAGCACACGTTTTCTACTTTGCCGACCCCAGGGCGTGACTATGATTAACGTTGGCGGCATAGGATAGGCACCAGGCCACGTGGCCGCTTGTTCTGGCTCGAGTTGAAGGGATAAACACGATGCTCATATTTCTCGATCTTTTTTAGTGACAGTCTTTGCATTTGCCTGGAAGGAAAGAACAAAAATCGAGGAAAGTTTATTTAGTTATTAACGTTAGGGAGTAATTTTAAGTAGTATTTAGCAAAAGTAGAAAAATTGTTTCATGGCTGCTTTAATATTCTTTACGTCCAGCCACTAATCCATCCAATCAGAGCTCGGCACACTGTCATCGCCGCACGCTCTTATTTCCTCGCTTCCTTCGGTTTCTTTTTGTATATAAAGCGTAAATGTTAAAAAAAAAATCTTGCTTCCGCTTTTTTTTGTGTGTGTAAGTGTCTGGTGAAAAATGGCATAAAAACTTTGATGTACGGGAAATGAAATGCTTTACTTTAATTGTGTGTTAAAAACCAGGAAAATAAATCTCACAACAGAAACGACATAAAGGTCTCGCGTCCCCTACCCCTAGCCCCTGTAGCACCTGGTCCCGTACACTAAATAATATTAAAAAAAGTTTGAGGCTATACCAATTAAAAATTTGATGAGGCCTTCTTTATTTACATAAAAAAAACACGCAGCTCCCATTCTTCGTCATTATAGCAGGTACAGCCCATTAGTAAAAACGGTCAAGAGCAAAAACATGAGGACACTTAAATGTACAGCAGGGCTGTCAATAATAATTAAAAAACATAAACGTCGAGCATAAATAAATATACAGCAGGGGCTGTCAATAAAAAAACATAAACGTTGAGCATAAATAACCTTAAAAACCACTTCCTGAGATAAGTGGCCCCACGTCGTCATGAATAAAAAAAAAAAACTCGTGTAACAAATTCCATTCAGTAAATGATTGCGCGAAAAAAAATGTCATAATCTGTTTGACAAAATATTGCCCTTATCTTTCCTGTATGGTCTACACCACAGGTCTCCAAACTTTTTGACTGACTGTCCGGGTCGGGGATGTGTCACTGTCTGTAGGGCCAGAATATAAATAAGTGAATATTAATAGGGAAAAACTAAATAAATAATCCTATATAAAGATAAGTATTTAAATACCAAATTAAAAGTTGAAGTAAACATAAGAAAGAAGACGATAAGGTAGACGAATACATCTACTTTATTTATAAATCCAATATTTAGATAATTGGCATCACACAATAATTGTAGCCCAGAAAACTCACCGGGCATAAACCAAAGTGCATAGGAAACTTGGCATGTTCGAACAGGGCAGAAGTCTAATTAGAATGACAGAACTGGTGCTGAGAATATGCAATAGATGCGACACAAGACATTGTAAGCATATTATATACACGAAAGCAAAGGGATTTTAACAGAAGCAGTTACAAAGATATGAAAAAGGGGACTATATAATGATGATGCGGTTGATGCCAATGTCCAATGAAGAATGTGACGACGAGAGAACACACCTTACTGATATGCAGTCTTCTCTCGATTTCTTTTTCTGGTATCTTGTTGATGCGGTGTGTCCGCATCAACGAAGACCCTGATCTAGACGATTAGAAACAGAATTAGGTACTTCTATGTAGTTGCTTTGTCAATGCCTGTCGGATCATTAAAAATTGCGAACAAGAACCACAATCTAAGATCTTTGCGTCTTCAAAATAAAGGATCCCTACCGCGTCAATAATTAGTCTCCGTTACGGTATTGTGTTTGTTATATTTTCCTGCTAGACATCTCACGGCATGGTTTTGAAGTTTTTCCAACTAATCTCCAAGGTACTTCTGATTCGGATCCCACAAAACACACGCGTATTCCAGTGAAAAGTCTTACCAAACAGCAATAGCAAGTGTCCTTTAGTGTCTGTGAAGCGCCGCGTAAATTTTGAATGAGAAAATTTAGAGTGCGGCTGACTCTGTTTTGCAGTTGAAGTGACATGAGCATTAAAAGAGAGGACGCTTGACTAAGCAATGCCCAAATATTTAAAATCAGTGTTATTACTTAATTTCTGATAATGAATAAAATGGCAGGATTGGACAGGGTTTTGTTTCTTCTCAAAAGTGACTTGCACACACTTTCCCGCATTCAAGCCCAACTCCCGAATGCTGCACCAGTCCAATATTTTATGTAGGCCCGGCTCTAAAAAAGCTGAATCTTCAACACTGCCTGCCCACATTTTAAAAAGCGCCCGTGCGTCTGCTTTCCCGCAAAATCGGAGAGTTAATCACCGCAACTTACTGAGGCAGCTGAGCGAATGACGATGCCGAAACATATGTTTAGACGAAAAAACGCAGTCTGAGTTGTAACATTAAGCAACGCAAGCGTGACGTTTTGCATTACTTAATGTCACAACTCATGCAGACTGCGTTTTTTTGGTCTAAACGTGGTCTAAGCATAGGTTTCCGCATCGTCATTCGCTGAGCTGCCTCCATAAGTTGCGGTGATTGCCTCTCCGAGTGTTGTATACGGGAAAGCAGACGCACGGGCTTTTTTTAAGAGTGCTGCTCTACCAAACCCGATTGTCCGCAAACAGCCCTATGAAGGAGTCAAGGGTCAAAGATAGTTCAGTTCTATAGTACAAGAAATAAAAGAGGTCCCAGCCCCGACCCTTGCGGCACTCCAGAAGTCACATCAACAAAATGTGAGCTTGGACCATTTATGACAACGCACTGCTTCCTCCCAGAAAGGTAGTTAGCAATCCAACGATATATGAATTACTGCATTCAGGTACATCATGCATCACACTGTTCATACATCATGCAAAAGACAGTCTGCAAACACGAGTCAGCGCAATATCCGTGGTTCGAATGCCGCCTGCCCAAGTTTTCTCTTTGAACTCATTTGCCATGCGGCATTCGAAGCACGGATCTCGCGGTGACTCGCGTTCGAATCTGTATGCAGACTGTCTTTTGTATGATGTATCAGCTGTGTGACCCCGGCTTAATGGAACTCAGTTTGTGCAGCTGGAAGGGGTGAGACGCTTTGTACAATGCCTTGCGCAAATCAAGAAAGATGGCGTGCATTTCTCCTCCCCCTCGGAAGTGTAAACCAAGTCACGATAAAGTTTTATTAGCTGTGTGGCGCATTCCTGGCTTTCTCTAAAACCATGTTAAGCAGATGAAAAATATGTATTCGTATTGAGATGTCCCACAACATTGCTATAAACTATATGCCCTAAAATCTTCCAACATATGCAGCTCAGTGACATGGGGTTGATAATTCACGACATTGTGTTTTGATCCGTGCTTATGGATTGGCGTAACACACGTCATTTTCCACTGACCCGGGAGTAATGTTTGCTCGAATGTTTTACAAAAAATAATCTTTAAATAGCGGGAGACAACGAACGAGACCAATTTTAAAAGTCTGGGTGACACATCATTGGGACCTGCATCCTTTTTAACATCAAGCTCATCTAATCACTCGTTTATCCCCTCAACACTAATGATGACAGGAAACATATGGTTAACCATCTTTAATGCGATATCATTTTTTATCTACTTCACCCGGTTTCCGCGATACGGAATCTGGCCTCGAATGCGCCGCGCATACGTAGGCGCCACGCGTATGCGAACTTCGTCCTCCACGTCGTCCTTGAGGTTGTCCTAGACGTAGTTTTCTAGGTCGTCGTCCTCGACATCGTCCTAGACGTCGTGCTTGAGGTCGTCCTAGAGGTCGTCATCGAGATCGCCCCAGAGCTTGTCCTAGAGGTCGTTCTAGACGTCGTCCTAGGCCGTCATCCTTGAGGTCGTTTTAGAGGTCGTCCTCTGAGATCGCCCTAGAGATCGTCCTAGAGGACCTTTCAGACGTCATCCTCTAGGACATCGTCCTCGACGTCGTCCTAGCAAGCATATAAACACGCGCCGCGCATGCACGAAGTGGTAGTACGCACACATTCACATTTGCGCCCAAGCTGCCAAGCAATTGTCGCTTTGAGTTGAGCTATGGTTGGTGCACGGGCAATGATGGTGGTGAAACAGCTTGAACATTAAACGATTACACAGAGACAGAGGATTAAACGATTACACAGAGATGAAGCAATCACTCAATTTCAAAGTGGCGCGCTGCAGTCGCGCTGACGTCCATGATTGCGTCGTGAGCCATTCATAAAATAAAGTGTTTACTCAAAATTTGCGTCGTCGTATTCACAGTGAGCTGCGTCGTGAGTCTCGTGACGAATGCTATCGCAATTTATAGACAACTAACAATAGGGGTTTATGCATCCAATTGTTTTAATTGAGAGGTCGATAAGATTGAGTTCTGACGCTACAGACAAAAACATACTGAAAGTACGTATCAAAGCAATTTTTTTTTGTAACTTTCTTTAATTACTTTATTAAAGATATACTATATTTGGAATTCCCATGTTCTCCTTAAGTGTATTTCTGAGGTATTTTCAAAATTCTTGACATGGGATGGATATGGAGCGCTTTTGGAGCGCTTTTTTGTTAAAATCTCCGTGGGCGTGTAAGCTTGCGCTCGCATCTACCACCCTAAAGGCGCGAGCACGGAGCGCTTTTGTATCGCTCCAAAGTCACCAAGGGAATTCCACGTTAGATAGAGTAAATAAGCTCTTAACCATTTTTTTTTTTCTACTTGCATTGCTTTATAGTGATTACATGTGAATGTACGTCTTTGGAATGTAAGACTCAACTGAGGTGAAACGCTGAACAGAATTTGAACTTTGTAGGATACACTCTATATACATGGTATGAACGTGCTGGTACTTATTACTGTACCTACTGCGTGCTCCAAAATATGACTTGCAGGGTGTGCAGTTCACACCTTGGAGGGACCTCTCGCAACTTGTAGAAGGTAAGTTACCAGTATGGCGGAGCAGCGAACGTCAGTGCAAGCGATGTCTCCATCCTGTTAACGCATTATCAAAACGGGTCTTTGACAGTACACTTTAGTAAAAATAATACTAGGATGTTCCACGTGTCGTTTTGTTTGCGTCCAACGTGGTCATCAGCACAAACAGTGTGTAAATTAATCTATCCCGTGCCAAGCTCTGACGATGCGAAATGAAGACAAAGGCGGAATGGCTTGACCGTTTATACATTTCATTATTAACGCGAGAGCGTTAAGGAGCTCGTGTCGCAGAAAAGCCGGCGTCGGTGGCGTCGTGACGGGAAAATCCTGATTGGTCGACGGGGTCATGACGTCACAGCCACATGACCTCGCGCGGGAATTTCAAACAACCCACAACGCCCACGTGAGACGTGACGTCACGCGTGGAATGAAAGTGACTAAAAAACATGACATGTAATGATTAAAGGTCGCGCCGCATGTCTCAAACGATTTCACTTTATAAAGTAATTCACTTGCCTTAAACAACATTTTGAAAAACTTTAGGCGAAATTGGAACCCACGATCCTTCGGCTGCGAGCCTGACACGCTACTGACATGTCCGTCGCACTTCCTAGGTCACTGGCAAGAAGGGCATTAGAAGCGAATGAGAAGGCGATGCGAACGGGGCCCAATAACGTTATCGCGTTTCACTCTTAAAGGCGAAGCTTAAGCGTCCGTCAAGTTTTTCGAATTACTGCAGACCCGACTCCAAGTCCAAGCAAAAGGGGTGTGTATAACAGAAACAAAAAAAACATATAATTATTGTGTTGTGCGTTTGTTTATACAGCGGGTATTACAGTGCTACTTTTGTTACCAGCTATTTCTTTGTATTTCAGGCTTGCAGTCGGCAGAGTACAAAAAATGGCATGCCTAACCACGTTCTGCCATCGTGGGACTGAGAGCTTCCGAAAAAGTGGCACCGACCGCCACAGACAGATGGGATCAAGCGCCACTCCAAGCGGCCTCGAACTCCGTGACGTCACTTTTTCGTTGTTGCCAGTAGAGACTTTCAGTTTAGAACAGACACGGTGAGGACAGGGTTGCAAATTCAGTAACTGTGACCAAAAAAGCTACCTTGACTCTAATATTTGCGGACGCTGTCTCGGCGATGTTTACTGACCATGGTTAGAAATATTTGCGCCTAACTCGGGGACGCATACCAGAAATCGCCGGAGTGCCCCTTAGGCGTTGTACAAGTATTATTCGAATTATACTGCAGAACCTTGCGACTCGCAAGATTCCGAGAACAACACACGCATGTTGTACTAAACTCAATAAAAGTACACAACATAAGTTATTGTCGTTAGTCATAACGCAAAACATGCTTTCTACAAGCTCAGGCAACCACAGTTAAGACAACTGATAATGAGTGGCGCTGTTGTCGCATTTGTATTTGTCTCGGTGAGACGCCGTGCGGTCAGGTTTCAACGGTGAGTTTCCACTGAGAGTTCTAGTGGCGTCGCCCTAAACAGAAGGGCATTCAGACACCCTAGCTAAACGCTGCTCGTTTTTCTTAATTTTTTTCGTCTATTATTGCGTTGGGAAAAAAACTAATGCATATTTCATAGGTTTTAACCGTAATGAATTCATTCTAAGCGGTGTTTGCGCCAAGTACAAAAATCTTTGCACCGCCCGTTTAAGCTTGACAACACCTTTAATTTTTTAGCTGTTTATCCAGCGAGGTGATTCAAAACTGCATCCTTTCGTTCGGCCTATCTTCGTATACCTGCTTCTGTCGTGACGTGAGTTGCTCCCGAAGCAAACGCCTCGTGGAATATTCCCCACGGTACAAACCAATTTCAGACACGGATTAAGAGCGTGCGGCGCATACGTCCTTTTCAGCGCGAACATATTCGGTGCTGCCAACATCGCCGATAGGATCTTCCGGACAACGTCGCTTTAAACTACAGCCTATAATTTCGAAAGTCCTTTGTTCCTTTCGTTTTATTTTTTCTTCTTTCGTCTCTTTCGGATGTTCGTGCCCTTTGCATGTTTGAAGTGGATCGACCCGACGAGAGAGCACGGGCGCTCCCGTCGCGAGAGCTTTTAAAAGTTTCCTGAATATTTGATGAGTCGTCGAAGCTCGCACGCACACGCATCGGGAGCACTCCACTTGGCGAGGCCTTTTAAGCTTCGCTCCTCTCCAATTCGGAGGGACTGCTTATCTTGTCCGGATGCTACAGGTACCTGCGAGGACGTTGTGTTCTCGCTTTAGAGGCCGGAATGTGTGTGTGTTTTTTTGCGTCGCCCGTTCCCATTGTCGGGCTGGAAGCCCATTGAAACACCGAGTTTATGCGAATTCTTCCTTGTCTCACTGGATGAGGGTTCGTTACACTTTGATGCTATTGGAACGCGACGAGCAAATTACGCTTTCTCGTGATTCGGCCTTTTCACGCTGTAAAACATGCATGTAGTGCCGCGTAATCATTGTCATTATTCAAATCGAAAAAAAAGGAGTATAATGATCACAACTGCCTCGCACTTAAACGCTCTTTTTCTTATTTTCTCTTGCGCGTTCAATTAATTTGGCCTGATTCACATGGAGCGATTTTGTTTGTGATTTTGCAGCTGCGACGTAGCAGCACCCACCATGACTTTTGTTAGCCGCGCGAGGGACGGGGCAACTACGAAGTTCCTTTGCTTACTCTGTAACAAGCAACAAATATGGCCTGCCAAGGAATACCTATTTATTAACTTCACCGCATAGATCGTCGCGATTAAATAACTCCAAAGTTATTCGCCCATACTTTTCCGGTAGTAAACTATTTCAAAAATCGTTTTTTCCCCTCTAGTACTATTCAACAGTGGAACGGCTTACCGTCATTCCTTGTTCAAGGCCTAAATGTTGAGACGTTTTAAAACCTTCTGCAATCCCACCTGATGTGACCCTTCCCCGCAGTGTTTGAAAATAACGTAAAATGAATTGCGAGCGAAATCGCACCATGTTAGTTAGGTTTAAAAATGACTGTGATTGACACGTCTTATCAGTTCTTATCTGAATAACTTCGTCGTTGTAAATCGCTCAAAGTACGTGCGCGGGCACATGTGTGCAAACGAGATGCTCGCGTATAGTTTCAGATGTGAGCGTTCCCAACGGCTAACGTCATTACCACGTCGGCTTCCTGCCAGCCTGCGACCAACACACGTGATCGTGGAGTTAAGCTACAAAGATCGAGCAGTTTTTATTAACTCTTAGCTACATCACGCACGCATCTCCCGCCTCTTTACATCTGAAGAGGGTCAACACTCCACCGTATCGAGGGGAAGCGCAGCAGCCCATTTTCCGTCAGTCACCGAACGACGAGTCAATCTACATATTCGCCTCCCAACAGAGTATATGCCGCGCGTCGCACGCCGACACGCACACCTATACGTAAACGCGACCTCGTCGAGACTTGTTCCCTCGTTTTCCGACTCCCGGAACCTTCATCCCGATCTTCCTCGGCTTCCAGAGCACGTTCCTACAACTCCCTCCTCTTCCTTTGTCTCCCCTCCTCCCAAGACGTCGTTTGTGCCTGCTCCCAGCGGCTCCAGTGTCTCGCGTGCTCTCACGGCATATCCAACCGCGCGGCACTTGATCCACCAACGGGGAGAGGACCTTCATCACACACGCACGAGCGTACAACGACTCGGATCTCGTCCCTCCACGAACCCCGGGTCCACCCGAACCCGACCCCGCGGAGGGGGGGGGGGTTCCAACCCTACTTCCTTTCCACGTTTCTCATCCCGAGGGACGTACAATGCACCGCTAAGCAAATTACACGGCGCCTGAACCCCCCGTTTCCTCCGAGCTCCCCGGTTTCAAGCCGAGATGGACCACAGCGGACGCTACCAGCCACATCCGCCAATGGGGTGCTTTGAATCTGCCGCGTCACTTCGTTCCGCGGCCGGATAGGCCAATCAGATGTCGACGTTCCGACTACGTCACTCTGTTCCCGATTTGTACGGTGCTCACTACAAGTCATCATATAACTTCTAATCCAGTACGTTTTTAAGTAATTTTGTAATAATTTGATTACATTTATTAGAAAATAATAACAAAAGTGACCTGATTCCTTTTGGAAGTGTGTACTGAAATTACTTGTAACTGTTTCTATTTTACCCTCCACTAAAAATGTCGTCTTTTTGTTTCTACAAGTTTAATATCAAGGAATCCTGAAAACAAGTACTGCGCAGAAGGGAGGTTTTCCAAAATTGGTGGATTGGGAAGATAAGTAGTTTGTAATCCGGTGGTTCTAATCCAATAATGGACGATTCAAAATGATCCGCTTTCAAACCGGCGGAAAAAAATATCTCGTTTTCAAATCGGAAGTTATTGGAAAAAGTAACGGTCACATTTTCAAGTAAAGGTCAATTACTTTTCTTCTTAAAGTAATGAAGTTATCTAACGGAGTACGAAGAGTGCTCAGCTACCAGGAATAATTGTAATTCGTTACTTTTTTCGAGTAACGTTAGGCAAGACTGCTCCAGTCTCCGGCTGGCGGGGACAGTCGGGGAGCGCGTACCTTGGCTTTGCTCCAAGTTAGCGGTTGGAGACAAGGGTCTGCGAAGAGTCCGTGACCGTGTGATCTTAGGCGCTCCGCCCGCGTCCTTTCGGGGGAACTTCCCGTATCCTTTTTGGGGAGGACGAGACCTTAGCGACTGCAGCGCCATCTCGTGCAACGGGGAGCGTGTCTTTTGGGGTGAGCACGTAAGAGGGGGTCCGGCTTGTACCGAGCTGCTGGCTCTGTTGTTGACTCATGTCCTCCTGATTGAGTGAGAGGTATGGTGTTGGGGAAAGAATTGGGGAGGCGGAAGGGGATAGATTGAGTTGCCTTTGTTTCGGAGTTACACAATTTCACGAAGGCCCGAACATCTTCTTTATTTTCGGAAAGTACCGTAGTTTAATGTATACTTCTAGGACTCGCTGGCTCCGTCGTACGCCCCCTAAAAACACAAATTTTGATGTATAGAGATGTTCCCTTCGTGACAAATTCTACATTAGGTGAACCCGCGTTTTCTTATCGGAGTAGCCGGAGTGTCGCGATACATCTGATCAAGGCTAAAGTCCCACGGTGGCCATTTTGAGCAAGCCAAGTTCCATCCAGATTGGCTGTGGTGTGTAAGAAACCCGACGATAATTGATTCCTATCACGATACCTTTATGCATCTTCTCTCTGACACTTGCTTGTTGATTCCGTGACGGCGATTGTTAGACAGCTATTTTTCCGTTTTTCTTCAACACATTTTTTACTATCGCCCTTCTATTTTCCTAAAATTCAATTACTCATTATTACTTGAGGGCCAACTCGAATATGTCAGAAAAAAAGTTTCTGGCATCGATCGAGGGATTGCACCGGACTAAGGTGGCTTCCTGTTTTCTTTTCACAGTGACACCACACTTCGTTGCACCCCTTGCCGACCACACTTGGCATCGGGTACAACTAGGGAGCCTTCATGTGCGCTTTGCTAGGGTGATGCCACCCTTTTAATACCACTCGCCGCCAAACCAGCAGCCATTTTGGTTCTCGGCGATAATCCGTGGGGCTTATAACCCTCCCGGAAACAAGCACCTTATCTCACAAGTTCGGAGCAGCGTCGTGGAACCCACGGAGGGAGGATTAGCATTCTCCCCTCGGATGGGAGGACCGATGGACACAAGGGCCACTTTCCGGCGCACGGGGAAACAATGAGAGGAACAAAATGGCGGTGGAAGAGGGTGTGGAAAGGGAAACAGGCAGTTGGCATCACTCTATGCGAAGCGCACATGAAGGCACTCTAGGTACAACGCTACCTACATACCAGTCGAGCGCCCAAAGCGGTTAACAAATCTGGTGACCTAGGTTATGCCACAGTTTTCAGGAACAGACGAAGCAGGCATTAGCACTAGCAGTTTTGCGGTCACACGAACCCCTTTGGCAGCGGCTGAAACGTCACCTCCCGTCGACTACTTTCTACGCGTAAGGCTTGTTCGCACACTTTCGACTGCTTGCTGCCGTGTGCCTCAGCACTGGCGCCATTTATCGATCTATCGTGTAGCCGTGGAACACTTCCAGCCTTCCGTATATTTCTTCTTTTTTTTTCTCGCGCATCATTCTTTTTTGAAAAGACAGTGAGTGGGCAGTTGAACTGGTGATAACTATTCATGATGTTTTTTTTTTATATTTAAACCGAAACTGTGGTTAAGGGAAAATAGGAAACTTCGAAGTCGAAGACGTCTAAATTATTTTAGACGTCTTCTCCTGTGCCTTTTGCTTCGACTTCAAAGTTTCACACTTTTTCTCTCATCACAGTCTCGGGTTTTAAACGTCATTTTTGTTTTCTCTGCATGGCTTAAAAAATATTAAAATAAAAACTTTCGAAATTGTTATAAACTACTATTTGTCAAGATAATACGCAAATTTGATCGCGAAAATACAGGAAAACTTTCGCTCAAGTGAAAGGCAGTTCAAGGGTCGCCTCATAGATTGCGCCGGCGTGTCAGTGCATCCTCTCGTCGTAAGAGATCACAAGAACTCGGTCGTAAGCAGACGCGAGTGTGTGAACGGGCTCGGAGTCTCTGTGCACGGGACAAGCTTTCAACTGCGCGTCCTACTTCAAACTCGCATCGGCGGCAGCTTAACTTTGTCGCGGCCGTTCGCTAACGTTCAAGTTTCTTTAATGTAAGGCTCGTTCCGAAAGGGTCCCGACGTCTTTCATTTCTTTTTTCTTTTCTTTTTTTCAGTTAGATCTTGCCTAATCCCGTTTGCAACGTTGAGCGGAGAATGCACGTTTCCTGAGGAGCGAACACGCGTCGCGCATCCGACTACCGCGCGGACTCCTTATTTAATTTAAGAGTACGACCGACCTCCCCAAGATTTCCTCTGGGGTTGGTGCACATTCAAAGCTGGCCCTATGCATTTAAGGGTGCCTCGAAGGCACGTTTTCTTTAAATTATACTTCCTTTAATTTGTCCTTTTTCTCAGCCTGTTTTTCGAGGAACGGGAAGGGACAAGCGACATTTTGGTATGAGGTATTTTTTTAACAGTGGAAAGTAAATAAGAGCCGAACTGCGATGTCCCCCCGGTTAGTGAATTATAGCGTACACGACCGGACCGCTTTAATTTGTTGAAGCCTATTTGCCTTCCCGGGGAATATGGAAAAAAAAAACTCTTATCCTGCGTTAAAGAAGCATATAGAGTATCGTTCTTGTTACAGACAAAAGAAATCGATTACGATTAGGATTTCATTACTCGTGAACTGGACATCAAGATTGTTTGAACAATATCTTAAGTATTTTACTTTTCTGTTACTTTATCCGGTGATTTGAAAGCCCTGAATTATCAAATTAATCTGTATGCTCTTTTCCGTCAATCTAGCACCAGTGGATACTGGGGGTTTTGATACCAAATTTTATTTCTTCTCAGTTCTACAAGACGGAGAAAATAAAACGCGAAAAATCTCAAGTTAAAGCAAAGGTGCAGGCTAGCTGCTTGACTATAGACATTATTTCAACCCCGGAGAGTGGAAACAAGGAGGGCAGCACAAACGCGAAGCTCCAAATCTTCAAAGCATAATTAAGATAAAATATATATATATTAAAAGAAAACATTGTTTTACACATCTCTTGAAAGCAGCAATTAGGAATACTTTTATTACTGAAGGGGCTAAACCTCTTCCTCATTAATTCCTCGGTGGGATAATAAAATGAAACAACTACGGCACAGTTGACGAAAGTAATTTAATTGCTTTAATGTTACCGGCACGCGAACGCACCATAAATTAAGAAATCGAGGAACTTGCCCCTAGTGTAAAAGGCGTGCCGCGTTCCAATTTCAAGCTTGCGAAACGTGTATTTCGCAATGAACGATCAAATACTTAAGAGGTTCGTTTTGTCGATCGTCGAATGTCCAAGGATCATTCTAACATGGTTAGACTGGCATGACTGTTTCACGATGCCGAGATTGAAGTTGGAACTTGCTCAATTCGAGCTGTTTTGTTAGCGATATGAAGGTTCTGGAACGAGACACGACACAATTATAATAGGAGAGACTCAATAGGAAAAAAGAAGACAAAAGAGCATTAGGTTAGTCGTGTTTTCTGAATAAAATAGGAACAAATACAAGTTTAAGGATACAGGTAAAAGTATCTACCATGAGGAAGCTAACCAACACGCTAGATTCGTACTTAAGGTAAAACTATTATTCTTCCACTTTTCGTGACTAAATATGTACTGATTGATTCGACGAGTCACCACTTTACGGTGGCTAAAGCTGAAAGTTTGGTTGTGCCTTCTTGGTGTACTCATCTCCACTTTAATGTTAGCGCGAAACGGTACTGTAGCTGACGCTGACACCAAAATGTGAAAATGACGGATGTTAAATACCTCTAAAGCCCAGATGAAACTCGAGGCTGGTGGTGGCCTGTTTGCGGCATTTCGAATGTATGTTCACTGGGAAATCGACGCAGCCGCAGCGTTGTATACAATTGTCATCATTATCATCATCATCATCATCATCCTCACCATAACAATGATCATAATCATCATCGACTTTCAGAATGGATGCACGCTCCCCCTCCCCCCCCCCCCCCGACTATGTTCCCCGAAATACGGATCACGTGGTAACAACGTCACGCCTTTGCGGGGAACCCCTCTGACGTAGACATCCAAGGAGGATGGGAGAGCTTTGCTCGGGCTACACCAAGTGTCCCTACCTTGTCGGGGCAGTTCTTCGAAATTGGCGGTATCTTGTTCGCGTGTCTGGCAACTCTACTGATTTCGCTCTGGGGGATACCGGCTGCGGCATCGGGATCTCCTAACTTGTGGCTTGCACTGCTGTGCATGTCGTTCGAGGCACCCGAAGAAGTGCTCGATATTCATCAATGCCGTCCACGAGCCGGTCCTCGTAGAACTGGGTTTTGGATTCCACGTTCTTTGTGTTGCGTCCACCCATTCAAAAATCGTTTTTCTTCTTCGCAAGAAACAGTTCATCGTTTCGAAAAGCGCTGCTGCTATTTAATCGCGTATCGCCGTTTCATGACGCCTCCAATTATCTACTATCGTCAAAGCGCACAGAGTCTTCTCAAAAGTGCTACTGCTAAATGCGTACGATAACGATGACCAGGATCAACTTTGGTCCTGACACTGATATCCCTCTCCGCTCCCCGCCGTTTGTTTGGATGCCGGAGTCGGGGAGGGGTGCAAAAATGGTTCCCTAAAACTCTCTAGTACTATCTATAATTTACTATTGATAGTTTATCGGTAGTACTAACGATAGTTTATCGGTACTACTAACGATAGTTTATCAGTAGTACTTACGATAGCTTATCGGCAGTACTGAGTCCTGACTATAGTTTATCGATGGTACTATTGATAGTCAACTATCGATAGTACTATTGATAGTCAACTATCGATAGTAATATCGATAGTCCATTTGTCGATAGTTTTGCCTGAGCATGGCCTGCGCAGGGAGGTGGCTCTGATGAACACTGGCGGCAAGAGCCGTCCGCCGTTAGGTGGCTGTAGGTTTACATGAATGTGGTCGTAGCGCCCATTGAATCTACCAGTGATCAATCACACACATCCTGTCTTCCTACTCCTTCGTCTTGTATCCATCCACTACCACTCAAAATAGTCAAATCTAGATTCGATCCGCTACCGTAGCCGTCATGTAAACGCAGTCAGTGGAGAACATGTTGCAGTTTGTCCTGACGACCGATCGTTTTCCGCCGTTGTTTTCTGCAACAGACAGCGCGCATTAAATTTATAAGTGATCAATCCCACACATCCTGTCTTCCAACTTCTTGGTCTTGTATCCTTCCACTACCACTCAAAATAGTCAAATCTAGATTCGATCCGCTACGGCAGCCATCATGCAAACGCAGCCAGCGAAGAACACGTGGCAGCTTGTCCTGACCACCGATCGTTTTTGCCGTTGTTTTCTGCAACAGACAGCGCGCGAAGCTTAGTGATTACGTCTAAGCAGTATTTCGGATCATTGAGTAAAGACGTTTCACAACTTTCGTGCCTTTGGATTTCCATTTTCCGCGACGCAGACGGCAGTCGTCACACTTGGGGAATAGGGCTTTACAAAGTCGACCGCATGGTGGTGACATGTGCGCGTCGTGCGACAAGTACTCAGGTCGAGCTATTTACCGTGTCCTCCTTTTCGCCATTTGTGGTTTCTCAATTTCCGCCTGATGGCGTCATAAAAGTGTCGTGCTGCTGTCTACCGCTATCCTTGCGGCAGCACAGCAGCGAAGGCAGATGCGGCAGACGCCTACCTCCTGCAAATCTGTTCAGCTCGACAGCCCGCGG
Organism: Ixodes ricinus; assembly: GCA_037355805.1. NCBI lineage: Eukaryota > Metazoa > Arthropoda > Arachnida > Ixodida > Ixodidae > Ixodes > Ixodes ricinus. The sequence continues at coordinate 132,497 of JAZHYW010049476.1, read as the reverse complement.
AAGCTCCAGCGGCCAGGAGTTGGGACGTCCCTCGTCTTGTTTTGGTGGGACTTCTAGGACCAACCGCCAGGGTCGCGACATCCGAGAGCATGGCACGCCGGCTCCTGTGACGTCATTTGTTGCCACTTTGGGACCACTTTTGATGCGTGGGTAGGACGCTAAACACGCCATTCGGAGACGTGTTCCAGCCATCGTGCTCTACTTCCTCGTACAAACGAGCATACGTGTCCAACCGCGTATAAGCTCACCTGAAAGTAATGTCGCGTCCGTTTTCCGCCGTCTTCGAAAGAACTACCGGGGTCTTTCAATAGAGCACTCGTTTGTCGGTCATTGTGTGCTTGGCAAGCACTCGTGTTTACTGCGTCGGCGCAAACTCAGTCTTTTTTTTTTCCTTTTACTTTTCTTTCTTTCTTTATTTTTACGACAGGTTCGCTCGAATGGGCGTGACTTGAAACGGAGCAGCTTCCCACACTTTGTGGAGACACGTGGGAAGTGGATCGTATACACTACCGTAAGAAAACTAAAAAGAGCGTTCGTTGCACCGATTTGAGAGAGGCATCTTGAAAACTATATATGGTGCATCGTATCGTAAACTTTGTCATTCGCTCGTGTGATTCCGTTATTCCTGAGTGGTTGTCTCCGTGTCCCTCAGAACAGTGAACTTACAGACGTTTTTTCGGAGTATGTGCACACTGCTAATAGATCGTATAAAATACTCTCCGCAGACATTGTCTGAGGCCTGTCTCTTCCTTGTATGACGCTCCTGACACATTGATCGTATAAAAAAACTGTAAAAAAACTGTACGAAGCTTTGAACAAGCTTTGAACGCCGAGCGATTACAAGAAGCTCGGAACTCATCGCGTCGGACAATTGGCAGTGACTACGCGGGTAGAAACTGGGGGAGAGGAGGAAGGGAGAGCGCGGAGGAGACGTCCGAACACCGAGCTCTGGGCCGGCATGCTAGAAACAGCGTCTTAGCCGAGACCCGGGGCCCTAAACTCGTCAAACACAAAGTTGGAGTCGAAAGTTCGCTGAGCACGCCGATTGGACGTCGACTAAAAGGGTGCGAAGTCATCGTCGTGATGGGCCAATCGGTGCGCTCCGCCCACTTCGGCCCCAACTTTGTGTTTGACGAGTTTAGAGCCCCTGGTGAAAGAATGCCTGCCAAGCCTGGGGCGCGCAAACGCCTAAGACTCGACTTGAGACAGCACTCCGCTAATGAGCTAAGTACTTTCTTTTCACCCTATCTTAGCTGAGACGCTGCATCTAGAAAGTCGGTCCAGGTTCCCGAGTGAAAAATCTTTTTTTGTATGAGAAATTTATTGGTCCAATGGACACGCATGATCAAAATAGATCATATAAGAACATGTAGGAATCATACAAGAGTATACAAGAAGTTATAAGTTTCTTATAACTTCTTTATATGTTCTTATAATGTTCTTGCATGCTCTTATGTGGTCTTATCTGAGCATATGTGTTTATTCGACCAATCAATCTCTTTTAAATATTAGATTTTTCACTACGATTGAAATATTAGTAGGCAAATGCAAACCTAGCTGACGTTGCCTTCAGTGCACTCTCAGAACTGGCTTCTTCTCCCAAGAAAAACATATACAGTATATATACATATATCAGTTGGGAGTCATGCACGATTATGCCTGTTCAGCGTGCATTGTCCTTTGCATACGATTGCTAGTTCTGAGCGTATGCGCTGGGGAATAACGACAAAGCGATATGGCGTCCCGTGGATGCTGCCTATAGTGTACGCGGTATTAAGAGCATGACTCAACGCATGTTCCTACAGTTTCCTATATATATATTACGGTTTAATGAATTTGTTATTAAACGCGGCTGTATATTGTTATCGCCTCATCTTATTCACCAATCACGGCTGGGCTCGGAAGGAAAATGGCGACCGGGTCATACATTCAACAAATAATGTCTCTTTATATATATCTATATATATATATATATATATGACGACCATTCTTTTGTAGTGTTAGTGCTGTTTTTTGACAGATCGTTGAGGGCTAGCTTTACATGACGTATGAAGCCTAAGCTGGTCCGATTTCATGAGGGTTGTCGCAACTTCCCGACGGCAAGTATGACGTTCTTTGTCTCAAAACAACTGTGCGGAGCACTTATCCCCTGTTTTGCTGACGCCCTGATCCCTCGAACGCGGGATACCCGCTCACTAGCTCGAGCCTGTCGTATGCTCTGTCGGCCTGCTTAAGACTCTGAGAACAGCTATTCTTTACACACGCTTGTTGGATTTCTTTACGCGACGGTTTGATTTTGTAATATTTTTCTTGCTTCGATTCTTAGCCTTGTTACAACACGGCGTCAGGACCTGTGCGTGTGCTGACGGCGCAACCCTTCGAATCCGAGACGAGCGTGGAAGAGTCGGACCCGCTGTCTCATTAAAAATGTCCGTCTCAGTTCACTCCGCGTCACCGTCGGGCGAAGTGCAGCAGATCTGAGGCCGTAATCCCTTCGTAATTGGGGGGTCACGGCGGAGGTCCGCTCTTCTTGGAGCTGGGTGGCGGGCTCAAGCTTCTCCGCCTTTGTAGTCCGGGACACGAGTCTTTTCTCTAGTTCCCGCACCGTTCTCAAAACGCCTTAGCGTATAGCTTAAACGCACGCACACACACACACACACACACACACACACACACACACACACACACACACACACACACACACACACACACACACACACACACACACACACACACACACACACACACACACACGCACACACACACACACACACACACACACGCACACGCGCACGCGCGCACGCACGCACGCACGCGCGCGCACACACACACACACACACACACACACACACACACACACACACCTATTATTATTATAATCGACCAGGACTACCGCGTGTGTGATGCCGCAAAAAGTGGCAGTTTAGCGTGCTTATATGTGAATTGCTTTGTTTATGAGCATGCTCGAGCGGCGCTGACTCGGGCGTATGTAAAGTCCTTCGATAATATTTGACAAGTAGCGACAGACAGGGCGTACGACAAAGCAGGTTTTACGTTGAAGAACACGAGGCTTGGACAGTCCGCGCCGCAACTGTTGTCGCTGCTTTTTATTAAAATGTAAGTTGTTCCCGTTTTTTTCGTTTTTTTTTTAGAAATTTTACGCACGATTAAAGTCAATTTTTTTTTCTACGTGCCAAACCAAGAAAAGGCATCTGGCACGCCCCACCGGAGGACTGCGGATGAATTACGAACACCCGGCAATCTTCTGGCGTGCTACCGAAATCTCGGTTACCCGTCGCACTTTCTCCGCAATAAGCCTCCATCATAATGTGGGCACCTTGGCCGGGATTCGAACCCGCCACCTGGGGATGCGTGGGCCGGCGCTTCGCCTGGGAGCCACCGAGGCGGCTACGCACAACCGTATACTTTGAACCGTGCGGTCGCACTTTAGGCTTTCCGCAGGTTTAGAGCGTTGTTATTGTGCCTTTATTTTACAGCGCAGCTGTTTATGGCTAGGATTCCGCAGATTTTTCGTGTGCGTCAACAAAAACTAAGAGAGGGCTCGCACCACCCTCTCTTTGTCGTCGTTCCAAGCGCTTGCGTGCCTTGTTTCTTTTCCTTCCGCCGGGTGGCGGTCTCGTCGCGCGTGCCGAATTTCCTCCGGCTCCTCGGGGCGGCGATAGTCCTCGACACGTGCGTGCGTACCTTTCGTCACGATGAAAACCGATCAAGACAATCAATGTGTTCGTAACTTTTTTTCAAAATTCTGTGTCACGTCTGTGTCGTGTGCTAAACAGCTTCGCTGATCATCCACCTTCACAGAGTGGAATGGCTCGTGCATTTTTTGCTGCGTCTTTAATATGAAAAGATTAAAAAACGCACGTTTGCCCACACCATGGTGTGGGCAGTGCTCGTGCGCGGAAACAAGATTTGAGTTAAGTGAAGCTTGTGCGCTTGCGCCGTGCCGACAGCAACGCCCAAGCAGAGGCATGACGTCACGGGGTTGAGTCGGTTTGGTGCGTGGGCGAGGGTTATGCTTAATGGCGCCGAAATACGGAGTGTTTCTGAGCATTATTCGGACATACAAAAATGTGTATAAATAAACTAATGAAGGTAGTGCATTAACGTTTTCACAAAGGGGATTTTTGGGTGGTGCTGTTATCATACTCAAATTTCACGGATTTGGGTTTCAAGAAACAAAATATTTAAGCCTACAAAATCCGGTCTTGCATTGTGCACAGGAAGGAAACTGATAAAAAAAAACACGTTTAGTTGACGTTGCTACTCACACACGTTCGGGCCCGGTGTGCTCAAAAAAGATTTCATTTTTTTATATTTTCTTTTTTGGTGTGTTTTCTGTTGAGAAGGAGCGTCAGGCTGGCGGTTTTTATCGTGTTTTTTCTTGTGCATAAAAAAACGTTTTTAGGCTTAATTTGTTTTCTCCTAAAATCTACACTCATGAAATTTGTATTTTATAAATGCACCTCTTAAAGATGCTTCTTTGAAAAAAAGCTTTATTAGACTCATTTCATTTGTATAGTTATACGAATCATTCTTACGCCAGAAGTGCGCTCGGGAACACCGTGCACAGGTAAGCTGAAACATAGTGTATCTGTTTCACAAATAAAATAGGCATAGTGCTTTGTACTCTTTATGATAACGTAACTCGGCTTGCCCCGTCCCTGGGCAGTTTTTGGACGGGTTCACACCGCAGAGGTCAACGACCCTCGGTTTGTTTTGGAGCCGCTTTGTCCCGGGTTTATTTTTCCAGGTTCGGGTCATCGCGTGCGTCTCTCCGAAAAAAATAAAAGGCGGAAAAAGAAGCCATCGGCGGGCGGCACTGTGACAACGGGAGCGCTCGCGCTTGCTTCCGTAAAGATAGGGGCGGCCCTATCGATTCTGCTCGGCTATTTTCTGATTTCCGGGACCGTCCCTGCTTTCATTTATTTGTTTGCTCGTTTCTCGGTCCGCGCGTTTTGTCCGTTTGCGCCACCCGTTCTGTTTTTTGCGAGACATATTCTGCCCGGAGTGTTTGTTGTTGCCAAAACGAGAGAAAAAATTCCCCTTTCGTTTTCGCGTGTATCCTTCGATCCATGCGCTCTCTCTTTTTCATCCTAAGCAATCCGCTTTGACTGGGTGCATTTGACGAATCGTAGGGCACGGAATCGGGGGAGGAGATCGGTGGCATATATTACTGTTTGAACTTTTATTAAGCGTAGAAAGCGTGCGACGACGCTAATATGGTCTGTCCGCTTAAATTTTGGGCGATCGCGATGCGAAATGCGCTCGCGATTTCAGTTCGATAAGTAATTGGCTTGATCTCGCACGTGCAAGAAATAGTCAGTCGGAAACGCTTCGAAAGTACTAAAGATCCGCTTTGCGGAATAGAGCCATCCCATAGGTCCATCAAACAGCATTGGGGGTTGTCACATTGTGTTCATCGCTTCCAGCTTGAAGCCAGTGACAGAGTCCGCGATACACAAACGCTTACAAAAAAAAAAAAAAAAAAAACATTGTTTAGCGTGTAAACATACGGTTTCAGAGAGACGGCTACACTTTTTCAGCAACCTACTTTTCAGTAATACACCCTTTTTCAATTTTGAAGTAGTTTGATGTTGCTATGGAACACCCTTCGTTGTGAGAAAGAGCGTGAAAAAGCGTGTTAGGATAAAGTGAAGCGAATACCCATTTTAAAATGCTGTTCGCCTCACTAACAGAAATAGCTTGAGTGGAGGTTGTTTTAGTGATTATATCGAATAAATATTGCCTGTGGCAATGTTTTTACTTAGAAATATATTTCTTGAACTTAAAAAAATACTATGGTTTACGTGAACTATTAACGAGAACGCAACAGACTCGTAACCTTCGAAATTACGGAGATGGCCATCTGCAAATGAGTGTCTTCGAACTGTCGAGTACAAAAGGTGATGGAGAGGCGCAAGGCTCGGATTTCTCTCTTCCTCTTCCCGTGTGTGATTTGCTACGTCTGTATTTGCCATTTCTTTGCACATCAGAACTCAAAGCGGCTATGGACACGAAAATCAAACGGATAGATTATTCTTGAAATGGAAGGATCATAGGCTACTTAGTATATACACCAAGTTTGGCGATTTTTAGAGCTATAGTAATTGCAATAATCAATTCACGAATTTTGATAATTTTCATCTGGCGATCAGGCAACACTGCCCAAGTTAGTCACGCCATGGTGCTCATAAACCCCGTGATCGTGAACGCTCTCCCATGATCGCCCAAGCTCTCCTCGCCGCGGTACGATCAAGACCGCTCACGCAACTCGGCAACCCCAACGCCATTCTCGCTCTCGGCCCCGGCCCTTCCACCCTGCATGCGCCTGCGAGATATTCCCGGACGACGTCGACCACGGCGAGTTCGTCCGTGACTCGCCGTCGCTGGAGCTGGTCGCCAGCGGGTCGCAGTCAAAATGAACAGCTTCCAACATCTCTTGATAACAATCACTCCCATCGCTGCTGCGAATCTATCAGTGTCAAATACTTTGATGAAGTGAGCGATGTCGACGTAAGCGTACGCAGAGCTTCGTAACATAACGAAACGGTGCCGTGTGCACCAGCCTAAGTGAAAAAAAAAGAAGCCTTTGTTAAAGGGCTTATTTGAGACACGATATTGTTTTAAATTTTTTTATTCATGAAAGAAGAAACATTTTTTTTCCGCAATGTTTACGTCGTTAGACGCAATTTAGGTTGAGGTAGCCCTCCCTGGGCACCGTTCAGGTACGTAGTTAACTGCTCCCCATTTCTCGGCTCTCATTAGTCGGAGGGATGATTGACGTGTGAATTGTTCGTTGCCAATTTGTTTCTCTGAGCCGTAATAGTATTTCTATAGACAATATATTTTTATGTGTGAGAAACAAATCATCTAGATAGAGTCATTACTGTTTTCAGAAATATCGCGAGATTGCCATTCCGCTTCGGCTTTCAAACGATAACAAACATGGCTGTCGATGTTTGTGGTGTGCTCAACGATCTTAGCTTCTTGAGCTTCGTTTATAATTATGAGGGCGAGTCGTTCTGCGTTCACCGAGGTGTTCAAGGGGTTCAGCGAGGTTCAACGACGAAGATCTCAGCCGACCTAGTTTACAGCAAACAACTGTCGCAGGAACGCGCCTTCGGAAGTGCTGTGCGGGTGCTTGTTTTCGTCGCGGGACTAGCCGCGTCGGAGGCATGCGGTTTATTGAAGCTTATTTTAGCGAACAGCCGTTTTACCGACCCCCGGTTTATCGAATCCGTTTATAGAGAACCCAGTTTAGAGAAAATGGCGATGAGGCTCCTTTTAGCGAATTCGGCCACCTCGAAGCGGCGTGTACGGGTAAATCAGGTGAGTTAAACATTTTTGTAATGAGCCGCCAGCAGACTTAGCCGCCGCGAAGCGGCGCAGAGAGGCAGCAGGGGGGCAAGGTTTTAACACGCCCACCAGTGATACAGGCGAGAAGTAGGAAAGCCTTTTTTTAAAAAGCGTCCCCCTTTCGATAAACGGCGTTTCTCTAAACTGGAGGCTCTGCTTTCTCTAAACCGTGCTCCGATAAAACGTGCCCATCCTCTAAAACGTGCTTCGATGAAATGACATTCTATCAACATCCACATCAACTATGTTGCTTGGTCTGGCTTGATTTGTTCGTTTTCGCGTGTTCATGCTGAATAAAAATGTTGGTTCCCGAAAAGGCGGCCCCTCTGCTTTGTGAATTGTGCAACTGTCGCAATTGCCACCATGGTTTTAATACCCAGAAGATACCTACGCAGGTTAAGAATTTGCGAGCCATTTGGCTGGAGGCAATCGAGCGTTCGGCTTGCATCAAGGTGGTCTTGGTATGTTCCCGTAATTTCGCTTCGAAAGACAGGTAGCTCAAGTTTTGCTTTGCACCTGGCCTGCCAAAGCGAATATTTTCGGGTCGTGTTTGAACTGTGCGTCATGTTGCTCACGCACCTTGCCCCGCAAATGCCACGCAAAAAGAAAAAAAAACAGCAGGAAAGTTTAGACGGCTGCATATTTACTTTGATTCTCTTTTACTCCTCTCGGTCGCTTTTTACCGCACATCGACAGACACTGACAAACGCTTGTATGGAACCGTGGCTCTTGCGCGACAGAACGCTAGAACGCCGCCTTCGTTGCAGAAAGTTTTCGACGCGGGCGGAATAGCAGACGGACGAAGGCGAAAACGAACGCCGACGCAGGCACGTATCCAGGGGGTAGGCCCATGGGAGCAGGCGCCCCCCCCCCCCCCCCCCCGGTCCGAAATCTTCCATTTTGCTGGGACCTCCTCTGCCCCCTCCCCTCATACAGCATTTTGTCATGGGCGGGCCCCCCCCCCCCCCCCACCAGCAAAATCCTGGCTACATGCCTGCGCCGACGCCATCGTTATTTTGGCCGACGCTCAACTTTCATGTCTGCATTTTACTGGCATTGTAGAGGACAGTAGATGGTGGTGGACTAGCAGACGATGCCGGCGTTCCGTGAAAGACCTCATATAATGGACACGATACTTTGGGTGAATGGATTATCTCGGAAACTCCCTGTAGAATTCATCATCCTCAGAACGTCATAGTGAGCGTTTAGCTAATCGTGGAATGCCGACCGCGGCAACGCTTGTGGTCGCGTCTCCTCCTCTCCCTCTTCATTCGGCGCATGTATCGAAGGATTCTTTGGCCTTCTTGCACGACCGACAGCCTTACCATTGCTTCATTACGACTATAGTGCCAGCAAATAAGCTACACTTCAGAGTAACGACACTTGCCCATCTTGTGGCTTAAAATCATCGTTGCCAGTTATCTGAAGCTTTATCTGAAATCACAGGAAACGCTTTTCCGCCCTCCACAAATGTTTAAACAGTTCGCGACAGACCAAAGCTATATCGCAGGAGCTTCCTAACACCGAAACTAAAGCCGAGCAAGTCGCACTTTTGAATGATGACGATCGGCAGTTGCGTCTGCTCTGCACAAGCATCAAGATGGCGGCACCCACAACAATGTCGGGAACGGAGTGCCGATATTCTTAGCGTAGCTCATTTAGTAGCTCTAATGACGACATACTCGATGGAGCTTTGAACGAGATAACACGAGTCCTTTCGTGCACAGCCGCCTTCCTCCCGTGAACTACAGTTGGGCTAAAATCCAGGATTGGTCGATAGGGTCATGACGTCACAGCCATATGGCCTTACGCGGGAATTTCAAACAACCCACGACGCTCACTCGAAACATGACGCCACGCGTGTAATGTGCAGTGTTTAAAGAACATGGCATGTAATGACGAATTAAAGGTTGGCGCATGTCTCCAATTTACAAAGTAATTCAGTTTGCCTTAAAAAAATTTTTAAGAATTTTAGGCGGGATTCGATTCTACGATCCTTCGGTTGCGGGTCAGATACGCTACCGACTATATTCCGTTTCACGAAAAATTGGCGAACTGTGGAGGCTAGGGCCCTGGAATTCGCACGGTTTGCGAACGAGCATGAGTTTATATGTTTATATGTTTCGCTCTCGCTTCCCACTCTTATAGGCGAAGCTTAAGCGTGATCCAAGTTTTTGGCTAAGGGACCGGATTAGCGATCTGTCGCAGTCTAGAGGGACGGAAAAAAAAAGAGTAATTATAAACGAAGAAAAAATTAAGTAAATAATCCTAGATAATCATTTAAACACAGAAATGAATGTTCAGGTACTACAAAGAAACCTAGGGTCGATGAATAGACATTCTTCTCATTGAAGTTTAATGTTCAGCTAATTATGACATTAAACAACACTTTGTGACCAAGAAAACTCACCAGTCATAAATCACAAAGCATAAGAACTTTGGCACATTCGCGCAATGCAAAAGGACTAATGAGAATGATAAAATTAATGCTGACAACATGTAATAGTAGTGACAAAAACACTAAGTGCAATGTATGTGAGAAGGCAATAAACTTTTTAACATAGTTACACAGACTTGAAGCAGGGGACTAAGGATGGTACTGCTGGTGATGACAATGTTCAATGAGTAATCGGCGAGAGGTCCCTCGGCTGTTGACGACACCCTGGGCTAGAGGCTTTGCGTCTATCTGCACTCTTATCTTCTTAATGACTAGATTATATTTACGGCGTATTACGATCCTCAGTTTCGACCTGCGGCCGTGCCAGGTCGAAATGAGAGGTGCCAGAATTACTATCTTCGCTGCTCTTCTCGTGACGATCGACTCGGGGAACACGCGTGAAACGGATTTGACTGCAGGCGTGGCACTCCTAGGCACGCACAAGCACACGCGGGTGGCGGAAAACCGCGCGTAACTTTGCAACGTCGCGCACGCGACGCGCGAAATGGACCTCCCGACGCGTGCATCTCTGAGCGTCCCTTCGGAACACGCGAATAAACGATCGGGGTGCTCGAAGGTTTCGAATTGAAACTGTAGTTCGCAGCTTATCTTAGTTTTATTGGCATTTTGGAGGCGGGGTTGTCAGGGTTGTTGAAATGCGTTTCGATCGGTCGATCGATTTTCGTTCTGTTTGAGGTCCTCTTCGTTCCGTGGATTTACCTACCCGTGCAGGGGCTGTTTTCCTCGTAGACTTCGTTGAAAGAATTTTTGCCATGCGCTCGTGTACTGCCGTGTCGGCGAAAAACTTTCATCGCTGACATTAGTATCGAGGAGACACGTCATAGCGCAATCGTAACAAACGCGTAAGTTGACCTCGATGACTTAGCAGGCCGACGATGCTTCTCTTCCTTTGCAAAGTCTGAACTGGAATCACAGTCACGCGTGTAAACATCAAAGCCTGCCAGACCAGTAGCACGTAAAAGCTGCGCATTGCCCCCCCCCCCCAGAAACAGACACGCTGAAACTCGACGAGGATCGCCGCAAGGCGGCAGACGCGTCCGTCTTGGCTTCGTCGTGTGCTATACGGACCGCAAGTTCGTCTGCTTCCTTTGCACAGGGGTTTTGGTGACGTCAAGACCTCAAAGGAAGCTGTCTTGAGGTCTACCCACTATCCTTTCATCAGAGCCAATCAGAACTCGGCGTTCTGACTTCACCACAACCCCTTCAAAAGAAGCAGACGAACTTGCGCTCCGCATAGCGTCGCGCTTGTTGTGAGACGCTGCAACACGCGCTGGTGTCGATGCTGATGCAAGCTATAGGCGGCGTTGCGTGAATCGACCAGTGATCACGTTTGGAGAGAGGGGGGGGGGAGGGTAATGCGAGCACTCCACTTTGGAAGGTCAGCATTGTATACTCGTTCAATGTTCCACGACATACAATGGCATACTCGGATACAACTTTCTGTGGCTATACACCTTTTCCACAAGGGCGCAGCCATCTTGAATTTCATCACTTCTGGTATGCGGTAAAAAAAAAAATTATCTCTCCACACCGCTGGAAGGTTTTTGCGAAAAATACGTGATTGTCACACATTCTTGTTTTGACTCGCCTATTCCAGGTTGAAATGTTTTATTATTTTTTCGTCCCGCATACCAGATACGGAACCCACGTGACTGAGAATGACAGGAAATAGAAAATGTCTATATGCAGTTGGAACTTGGAGGTACGGGAGCGACGTTATTCGGAAAAGCCTTGACGAGTTGTCCTCGGGTGTAGGAGTCGGAAGCCCTTTTGAGGAAGAGCTTGGAGTAGGACAGCGAGCCCAGTGCTTTGAGTGTGGTTCCCGCGCAGATGCGCTCGTGCAGCACGTGTGAAGATTAACGTTAGCGGGCTTGCAATCGCAGCGCGTGCTTGCCTGCAGCAGCACAGGGACAGCAACTCGGCCATAACTTCGTAGTTGCCGTTGCGAATCATCATCATCATCATCAACAGCGCCGATGTCTAGTGCAGCCATCAGCGGACGTCATCGGGTCTCTGTCGCTTTTAGATTGGATGGTCGTTGTATACGTGGTTTTCACTGACGTCGCATCAGCGGCCATTGTGGTGGTTTTGCTGGTGAGAGCGTACGTTCTGTAGCACGCGAGGGGTGATCAAAAGTTTGGCCTCCTAAGATGTAACTTTGGAACTTTTCTTTTATTCAGTGATGGAATTGAAAGATGTTACATTCGAACGAAAGTTTGGAATCTCCTCTTTCCTAAGAGCACGAAACTTTTCAATATATTCCCCACAGGCGGCGGCGCACTTGCGCTACGGGTGCGCTACCCTCCGCATGCCGTCATAAGATGATTGAGGGCGGCTGTTGACGACACCAGCGCCGCGCTGGTGGAGCTGCAGTTCCAAGGTGTTTTGCCTTAGCCCGGACCTCGCGCCATCAGACTTTTGCTTGTTTTCCAAGATGGAACATCTAAAGGGTACACGGGTGCGTGCGATGACAAGGTTGCCGATGCATTGCGCCGTTGGTGTCGTCAACAGCCGCCCTCAATCATCTACGACGGCTTGCGGAGAGAAGTCCACCGGTAGCGGAAGAGCCTCGCCGATGGTGGAGACCATAGACCCCTTTACAAACTCGTGTGCCGATTATTAGAAGATCGGAACCCCTGCACAATGGCGGAACAGCTGACATCGTGAAACGTGCAAGTCATTCCTTAAGGTAGCAAACGTCGGAACACGGCCAACGCTAGGAGCCGACGAGCCAATCAAACAACGTCGAAAGTGCAACGTCACTGCGCTCATCACCTTTTTTCCTGGTGTGTGTTTTTCTTCTACTCCTGCCAAACGCATAAAGTGTGCCGTGACGCTGCGGTTTTAGTCTGCCATTTTGCAGGCATTCCACAGCTGCCAACAGAGGGCAGTATTTTGAAAGGGGTCTGTATTGAAATACGTGATCCTGGAAAGAGGAGATTCCAAACTTTCATTCGAATGAAACATCTTTCACTTCCATCACTGAATAATAAAACTTACAGCCTAGGAGTCAAAACTTACTTATCACTTCTCGGACATTTCGCAACATCGAATTTCATTTTCTCGGTAAGAACAACTAGGAATGACTACCAACTTAATTCCATGACATCACGTGCACGCCATGCACGCATAACTTGCACTGACTTCACGTCAGCTACCATTATAAAATGCCCCTCTGCTGTGGGCGTACCTGTTGGAGCATACATTTTCTACCACTGATTTGTTCTTCCCCCGCAAGGACAAGTAAGAATGACCACCAGCATAGTGCGAGGACGTCACCTGCACGCCGGGTGTACCATCGCACATTTCAGCGTTCATGACCACGTGATGCACGTTAAAAACCAGAGTTGCTTGGCTAACCATAATTCATACGACAAATCTATAGGGGAAAAAAAAAGTGCCTCAAACTGTAAAGTTTGGAGATGCACTTGACTCTGAATGCTTTCCGCGTAAACTTGTAGTTTTGTGCGGCCTTCCTTCGGGAAAGTTCTTAACGAGCCAGACAAAACTTCCATCAATGCAGTTCATGTTCAGCACTGTGCATATCTATAGCCAAGCAAATATCCCACGCTTTGGATTTCTCGTTCCCACGAGCGTTCTCAGACACGCTCGCTATTTGTTTTTATTTTCTATCCAGCTTCTCGACGAATCGACCGGTACGAGAGTTCTTCCACGCGTAATTTATGAAAATGAATCAAGAAAAAGGAACGGAACTCTCCAAACATCCAGTCGACGGAGGTATGCACGCGTACAACACTCCAGACTTCTTGAATGTCGCAGCGCGTTCCTGTTCGTAGCGATCGACCTCCTCCTCATTCTACATGCAGACACACATTTTGTTTCTTTGGCTGGCTCCAGCTATAGCTTCGGCAACGGAAGAGTATCGACAAGTAAAACGGATTCCCAAAAAGGGAAGAGGTTCATTATTCCATCGGAATAAGCTCCTTTAGAGGCAGCGAACTCTTCTTCCTCTTCTTCCTCAATCTCGCCGTGTTGCCTGCGGGCGAACAGGTTTCCAAACTGTATACGTCTTACGATAGACTCTGCTACGCTACCTAGCAGCATGCGTTGGGAAGTTCTCCGAAGAGTGCCCTATTAGACGTGCGTTCGGTGGAGCTCGTTATTTCAGGCCGGGTATATGAAACAGCTACCGAGCGACCTCCTTTTCATTTGATACTTTGCTTCGTTATACCGTGCAAGTTATAACGAATTCGTGTACAGCGACTTCGTTATATACGCCGCAATCATCGCGTTGTCGCCGCATTGCGGATCTTCTAGGAGTCACTATACATACACATTAAAAATCGGGGCGCATTTTAAGAACTACAACAAAAAAACGACCGAGCCTGTTTTTTGGTTGCTGCCAAGGTAAAGACACGGTGACAAGACAGTCGTACAAGGAAAAAACTCATCGCAGACAGTGTTTGCAGATTGTATTTTGTATGATGTATTATTAGTGTGACCGCGGCTTAATTCGACATAATTTGGGAGCCTTTACACCTTTTCGGAAGTACGTCAAGCTCGTATAGCTATTGTTCTGAGCTTAGCGCGGTGCCATTTTCGTGCCGATTCTTTCTAAATTGAACTGGCGTTTAATGACACGACTCGGGGTTTTTCTTCTATGTTTAGTGGGGAATTGGTGCGTGAATATTTATGATGGGTAACAGGTACTGCGCAGTGTGCAGGTTTGTTTTCTTGAGGCTGCTTTATGCTGTTCCGAGTCCCTCCCAACTGTACCACCGCCGATTGCGACGTCATCCTGCCGGCGAATTCTCTGGTCGTTCCGTACAGGTGTTCCCCGACTCTTTTTTAGAAGATGAAGCCCGTTAGTGCTGCTGCACTTCCAATAAACATGCCTCTGTATGAACCTCAAAACGCGTGTTAATAGTGCTGCATGCCTCCAGAATTTCCTTTTTGGTGTAACAAACTAGCGCGCGGGAGTCTAGGTCTCGATTCCTTTAAGTAGCAGACGACGTTTCTGCATAAAAGCGCCGAGAAAGATACATACTCTACCTTGTTGTGCACTATTATAGTGTTTAAGTGAGATTATTCAAAGGAAAAAAACGGCAACAAATGGAAGGCGGGGAAGTGCGGAACGAGAGGTAAGTTTTCCAACAGCAGGGTCTTCTTTCTTTTCTACTGGGCGAAAAGGTTAACTTCATATCAATAATCGTCTCCCCACGCTTATTTCCTAAAGCGCCACCATCACAAAGGAGTTGGGAATGGGCTCCTCCCATCTGAAATTATGAAGCAGACTATCAGATCGCTTGAAGTCAAATTGTGCAACCACCGGATCCACTCTTGACAAACTCTAAAGGCCCCTACACACAGTTGTGTTTTAGAGGGTTTGAGCGCGTTTGACTGTGTTGCGGCTGCGAGAAACCAGGACATCCCTGCTCCCTATATGGCGTGCCAAGATATTCCTTGAGTTGTATTTCACGCTTCACACGAATCGTAGATGTGCCGGTGGCTCGCTTTCGTTTTCGACGCCAAGGCAGTCAAAGGCACTCAAACGCAATTGTGCGTAGGGGCCTTAAAGGGGTCATGAAAAGGTTTTTCTACTTCGTCCTCCTTAGCTTTAATCCTCAACTCAAAGGCGAATTGTGAAATTATGTCTAAATTAATTGTGGTTGTGTAGATATTTATACAACGTGTAGTTGGCCAGCCATTTCAACGTTGCGACGAGTCACTCGTTGTAGATGAGCAATTTAGCCAGTGCAGTACAACCGCTAACCTGGGGTCTTTAACGTGCACCACGCAGTAGTGATACACGACCGCACGCCGGTACGATGCTCATCCAGATCGAAACGGGCAGGGGTGGGGATTAAACCCAGTACCCTGGGTTCTGCAGCGCGAGCTTTAGCTCCACGTGCTCCGAGCTGGTGTGCGCTGGCCCACTCGGAAATTACCCCCACTAAATTTCCAAGCTACCTCTTTTAGGCATTCTTGGTTTCCCCATCCCCAGGCCGGGTAGCGAGTAGCCCCGTAGTGGAGGCCCAGATTTTTGCAGCCTATCCCTTTTCTTATTTTTCTTTGGACAACAACTACAACAACAAAGCGCCTCCCACCAACCACGATGCATCGCTGCTGTCGCTGGTTGACTGTGGCGGCACTATTGTCCGAACCGCCAAACCTGCGAAGTCTCCGGGTATAAGTACGTATATCTACAATTCTTTTCATTTTATTTTTATTTGTCGCTTTTGATTAGTAAGAAAGGTAGGGGGAAGGGGAGAGAAACAAGCGAACAATGGGAGGTAGTATAGAGGCAATAGGTGCAGCCGGTGCGCACCTCTGGGGACCAGTCCATCGAAGACGCGTTACAAGACGCTTTATCCGTCGCGGCCGCGGGTGATCGATGGTCGGGGATTCTCTCGAGCCCGGGGACGCTTCGATCGGCAACTGGACTCTCGGGGATTCCTTCATCCCCGCAGGGCAGGCAGCTCTGTGGACAGAGCGCGACGGCCGCCCGTTCCCTCTTTGGAGATCCTTCGGCAAAACGTGCGCGGTTAGAGCGAACTTCGGGACGCGTCAGATCTTACTTTGAAGTTTGAAGGGGCGCCGAATGGACCACTTCAGACTCGTTCGTGCATTCTAAAGCCGCGGCCACACGGCTTTAGAGTGCATCGTGCGAGGATAGACGTGTCCGCAGA
This sequence comes from Ixodes ricinus, assembly GCA_037355805.1. NCBI lineage: Eukaryota > Metazoa > Arthropoda > Arachnida > Ixodida > Ixodidae > Ixodes > Ixodes ricinus. Next base: position 116,012 of record JAZHYW010049476.1, on the reverse strand, counting down.
AAATTGTGTCATCATGTCTGCAATTAACGCCGTGTTTTCTTTCTTTTTTTTTTTGTATGATGCATGAGCAGTGTTTAGTGTGTCTATAGTTTTCCCTCGAGGCAGTTTGAGTACTCTGTTTCACTTTTAAGTCTGATCCTGATGAATACCAAGGCTATGCGGAGAGCAAGGCGTCTGCTTCTTGCTCGGGAGTTGCGGGGACATCAGAATGACGCCGAGTTCTGATTGGTTCCGACTGAAGGATAGTGGGTAGACCTCAAAGCAAGCTGCCTTGAGGTCTACCCATTATCTTTCATTCGGAACCAATCAGAGCTCGGCGTCGGACTTCCGAGTGAGACCACGTGCAGCCTCTGCGGAGAGCAAGTCGTCTGCTTCTTTTGCCGAGGTTGTGTTGACGTCAGAATGATGCCGATTTTTGATTGGCTCTGATTGTAGATTAGTGGATAGACCTCGAGGCAGCTTGCTTTGAGGTCTACCCACTATCCTTCAATCGGAGCCAAGCAGAGCTCGGCGGAAGCACACCACCCCACACTTTTCTGCTCCGGTGCAGGAGGTGCGGGTAAATCGAAGGAGCCTATTGTTTGGAAATCCTCGTGACTGATACTTAGGACGGCGCTACAGCGGGGATATGACTCGATGCTTCTGCTCTTGGGTCCGAGATCACATTCTAGCGCGTATCACCCCGGCGAAAAGTGCCGAGTCACTGGGCTCTGTACGCGTGCGCTGCGTCTGGTATTCCGCAGACGAGGGCTGTGCGGAGTGCAAGTTCGTCTGCTTCTGGCGCAGGAGTTGCGGTGACGTCACAACGATGCCGAGCTCTGATTGGCTCTGATTGAAGGATAGTGGATATACACCTCAAAGCAAGCTACCTTCAGGTCTACCCCCTATCCTTCAAACAGACACAATCAGAGTTGGGCGTTCTGACGCCAACAAAAGCCCTGCAAAAGAAGCAGACGAACTTGCAGCCTTGCATTGCGCTTGTTTTGACCGCGCTCCGCAGCCCAGTTGACGAAGATTGCAGAAGGCAAATGTTGGAAAAATCCAACCCGTTGTTTACAAACTATACTTCGTTTCAGCTTGGGTCCAGACGCAGCCAAAGCTACGAGCGCGAGCGTGTGGCCCTGAACAGTGCTTGCATTGCACGAGCTTGCGTGCTTGGCAGGGACGCTGAAAGCCCTGAGCTCGCGCTTGTAGCATCGCCTGCGTCTGGACCCAAGCTGAAACGAAGTATAGCCACCGTAGCAGCGTGATGCCAGTGACGCGCGTTGCTGCGTACATCACTGCAGCGTTTACAAATCCACAGCCTGCGGCACCCGCATGTTGTCGTTTAGGAAAGCGTGGGAGGCACGCACCGTACCACACGAACAACGAAAATGGCTTCGCTCTGCCGGTGCCATTTTGAATGTTCGTGCGTATGGTCCGTGCTTCCCACGCTTTCCTAAACGACAAACATGCGCGTGCTGCAGGCTGTAATTTGTAAACATTGAAATGGTGTACTATACACTTTTTAATGTTTACAAAATCACAGTCCCGCGTGCGGTCTTCACAGCTCCGCACGTGCGTGTTCGTCGCTTCGGAAAGCGAGGAAAGCACGCGCCATACGCACGAACAGTCAAGATGGCACCGGCCACACGCTCTTTTTTGGAAAGGTCTATAGACTTTTTTAATGTTTACAAAATCACAGTCCAGCGTGCGGTCTTCACAGCTCCGCACGTGCGTGTTCGTCGCTTCGGAAAGCGAGGAAAGCACGCGCCATACGCACGAACAGTCAAGATGGCACCGGCCACACGCTCTTTTTTGGAAAGGTTTATACACCTTTCCATAAAAGCCTAAGTGGGCGCGTTCCTTGCTGTGTTTGTGTGTTATGCACGCGCACTTTCCGTCTGGTCGCAATTGCGAGCGATCGCTGGCTGGACTGTGATTTAGCACGTGTGGACTGTAATTTCCCTAAACAGTAGAGACGTCTATAGTGAGTATTCAGTAGCAGCCATAGCTGCGTGCTTCGGGGTTAAGTGCCAGCTAACAGCGAGCATTCGCTATATTTCTTTGGCACCGTCAGAACTCCCGTTTTACTGGCAGACGATAAGACGGTTTACTCGCAGCTCGCGCTCATGTCATGGGAATAGTGAATACCTGCTAAGGCGACGTGTTCCTTTTTTGGTGGAAAACGACAACTTTGCTCGCGTCTCAAACCGCAAGGTTGAGCTGATTCTGAGCACGCAGTCGGCGAGAGACACATAAAGCTTGACGATTTTAGCTGTCTCTTATTTCCACCGATGACATCGCGTGCAGAATTTCCCTACGGCCAGAAACTGAGGGAAGAGAGGATGCGAGGGAGGCGCCGGAACGTCAGAACTCCGAGGTCTCCTTGGAATGATTTGTGAGTCTACCTTTATCTCTACTTGCTCTTCGAGCACGTTGGAACACGGAACGCTGGACGCCAGCGTTCGGTAAGCGAACGCGTTCCAAGTATGAGTAGATACGAAGGCAGCTCGCTTTGTGTCTACCCACAAGTCGTACCTGTGAGAGCTCGCCGTTCTGACGTCCACCGCGAACTCTCGTTTCCTCCGATCAGGGAAAGCAGATAGAACAGCGACGGGTTTCGTCGTTCAGCTGCAATCGTCAGCGCCGCTTTACAAATTCAGACGGAAGACGTATTATAAACCAACATACCTTTTGGTGTGTGTGTGTGCGCGCGCGCGCGTGTGTATGTGTGTGTGTGTGGTAGGTGCGTGCATGTTCATGCATGTGCGTATATATGTGTGTACGTCCTGCCTGTGTTTGTGTATGAGCGCGCGCCTGTTTGTGTGTGTGGTCGAATGCGCGAGCGTGCCTGCGTCTGCGTGTTGGTGCATGTCTGCAGCGTGTGTGTTTCTTTGTCGTTCTGCTGGTCTCGCGCAATTTATGCGAGGCCATAAAACTAGGTGACCCATAAAACTAGGTGACCTATATCAACAGCTATTGTTGGGAACGCTGGAGTGGGAAGCTCTCTCCCTGCGGCTTTGCATTACCACCGTCAGGCGCCGAGCTGCGACCGCGAGGTATGGACGGCGGCGGCTTCGTTATCTCCCCGACTCGTTTTTTTTTTCTTCCTTTGTGTCACACCCACGCTGTGTCACATGACTTGCAGCCGCGCACGCGTGTGTACAAGACGAACTGTCCGCTTTACACGACCAGGAGCCAGAACGACTTCCGCCCATGGTTCGTCAGCAAAGGGGAAACTGCCGCGGCCATTTGTTTCCCTTCTTTCCCCTCTTCCGGGTTTGCCCTCTCTCACTTGTTATCTCGCTACGCGTTTCTCCTTTGTCCCGGTTTCTTTGCAATTTGGTATGGAGGGTAGACTCAGTGACGTCACTCGGTCGGCCATCTTGCGACAATTGTTGCCGACCGCGGGGTATCGTTGGCTCTGTTCCAAGTCTTACTCGAGTAGGTCCCAGTTAACTCCCCGCGGGTCATTCTGAGTGATACCACGTAGAGAGCGATGCTGGACGCGGTTTCGAACGCCAAGCTACGAAAACGCTACTCTGGAGTGAGATGTAGCAGAAGGAAAAATATAAAAAGCGAGCTTGTGGATAAGAAAGCCTCAAAGCAGCGACCTCGAGCTCTTGTTTTTTTGGCATTGGCTGCAGTCTCCAGCTTTATGGTGATCGAAGAATAGCATAAAGCACGCACCGGCCGGTTCTTCTAACGGCGGCTTGCAATCTACAAAAAGCCGCCATGTATATATATATATTTTTTTTTCTTCAGAAACAAGACAGTTTAAGTTGTCCACCATTAAGTAAATCACAAACCTTACAAACTTCCTTCGAAGTCAGCCGTATAATCACAGTTACGTATTCTTGTTTCCCACCTGAAAACAACAAAATTAATACAGGCACAGACACATACAAAAAAACACTACTATGTCTTTCGTTCAACCCACGCTACACCATACAACGGTTCTGCTTTCCCAAATTCTTCCATCCATTTCATCGAACATTCCAAAAACTCCCCGCTTATAATTTTGCTTCATTTATGTATCGAATTTTTTTCCATTGGTACTTTAGTGTTTTAAAGCTTTGTAGTCATATACATACCACCCCGTGTCCCATTTCTGTCGATCCCCCATCTGGTTCCCCACCCTCTGTTCGAGGCGATCGGTAAATCGAACCCTCCCCTTCCTAACGCGCTCGAGCTCGAACCCGGGTTTGAAACTCGCTTGGACTGTTCGGGTTCGTTACGACGAGGCGGGGCGGATGGCACGCGAGGGCGAAAGGAGCGAGGAGGGTGCAAGATGTAACAACTTATTGGGGCCGCCGCTACAGCGTGAGGCATGTATAAATTGGTTTCGGTTAGAATCACATCGCGTACAATCACAACTCGATTGAAGTAAATTTTGTTCACGGTAGCTGATATAGGGGGTTGCACCGGCTTGGGGCGGGGAGCGTGCAAAATGTCGGAGTTGGGCTGTTTTTTCGTGCCATACTAAAGAAGGGCATCTGGTACGCTCCAGCGGAGAGCTAATTTCGACCACAACATTGTACTGCATGCCAGAGCCGTCTATAATCACGTCGGCTACAATTCTAACCCGAGTGAGTGAATGCATTAATGAAAGCATATAATTAATTAATGCAAGGGTCGGTCGCGTATGGGTCCGTGGCCTTGGGTAAACGTTTCTTCACATTTACCACATTTACACAAACTGTTTTTTTTTTTTGTTAACTGCATACTTTCCATTTTTGGTTTGCTTCTAATTTGTCTTTATTCTACGACGACATACTTTGGCGTGATGTCTTTGCACTTAACGTTTTTACCGGACATTGCAAGTTATTGAATTTTGAAATATTTTAATTGGAAGGGGCATGGTAGAAGTGTGCAGAGCCGTATAGGTAGAGAGTCTGGCCATTCAATGGGAAGTATAGAAGACAAATGAGGAGGCGCCATTGGCCGAAAGTGGGCTGGGCGTGTTCCAAGGCGTCTTCACAAATTCGAATGTGGCAAAACCAGAAGCCGGAAATAATACCCTGGCGGTGGTAGCGAGAAACGAAATTAGTAAGCGCGTCGGAGGCTGAAAATATGGTGCACGTGATGTTTCAATCACGCAGATCATCCAAAATCATGGTGGAAGAGCGCGACTAGCGGAACGATCGACATAATCCGTACGCCAGGTGCAGAGGGCCGGGAATCTGCCGTCCGAGCGGTCACACTCTGTCCGAGCAAAACACAGTTCGAGCGGCACATTTGTTTTTACATCTTTTTGCATGACCATATTTGAAACATCACGTCCACCATATTTTCAACCATGAAGAGTTACTACATTCTAACCCTTTTCGCTTTTTATAAAATCTGTTTCTCGCTACCACCGCTAGGGGATTCTTCTCGACTTCTTTTTGGCCAAGAGAGCATGTCAAGCCATCTTTCTGCGTCTGGTGCACGCCCTGGCTCTGCCCGCGCCTCCCATTGACCAAACTCTCTCTATATGGGCTCCGGAAGCATGCGATCGCGAAATCACGACTGCGTGGCTCAGGTTGATGACTCCGTATTAGCAGTCGTACATCGCTGTACGAAGTTTTACTTCTGCAGCGTAGACGAAAGACTGTCACCTCTTAGCGCGGTCCGAACTTTCTTCGTAAATCCGTCCACGCATCAAAACGGACTTCAAAAAAGACTGTGGCTCAATCAAAGTTCTGACGCCAGCGATATATGTATATTGACTAATTTCAGCTGCCGCAGCGTGCGATCGTAAAAATGGCTCCCATAACCTTCGATAAATTAAAACAAAAATTTCTATTCTCAATGAGACAGCACAAAGTTAGCGTGTATAGAAACGAAACTATAGTTGCGCCTCCATATACTAGGGACAGTCGAGCCTAAATATAGCTTGCACTGACGTCGCTTGATCAGACTTCGGCCGCTGGATCTTGCGGGCCGTGGTCAGACATAATAAGGGAAAGGGCGCGTGAAAGCGTAGTTTCTGCTGCGTTAACGAAGCACTATCCTAACCACCAGAAAGAGGGGCGGGCTGACGTCACGCGCAAGTCGCGTATAAACTGGCAGTTTCCCTTTAAAGTGGAGCGTATGAGAGATGCGGTCTGTGGAATACGACCAGTCTTGGGTAAGTTACTTCTAAAAAGTAATTCGTTACAGTTACAGTTACTTTCAGAAAAAAGTAGCGAAGTTACCGTTACAGTTACCGCAACAAAAGAGTAACTCGTTACAGTTACAGTTACTTTTAAAAAGTAACGACGTTATTTCTCAGTTACTTTTCTATAACACAAAAAATTAGGAAAAACTAGAAAACGCCCCTCACAAAGTTTTATTGCATAAAATGAAAAAGTACGCTTTTTACTTCATATTGTAACTTAGCAGCAGTTGCTTCTCGAAATTAGTGTTTGAAAGTTTCCACGCCAGGTAGTGGCGCAAATCAAAATGCGAAACATGCGCAGTGCCCTTCGCGTGTATTGTTGTTTCACGGTTGATTCACCCGATTAAAAAGTGTTTGAACAGAAAAAAAAACCCACAACATTGATAGTGCTTCAAAACACTAAGATATAAGTGTTCAGTCGCAAAGTACAAGCGCGTGCGTAAAGATAACTAGATTTTCTTTATCAAATCTACACGTGGCTATATTCGGGTCGTGACTCGCGACGAAGAACGTATTCACAAGTTTGTGCAAGGCCAATTTGACACTCGAAATGTCGGAACAGACGATTTGGAAAGTGCAAGATGTAGCTAAATAGTACTCGTTCAATGATATATTATTCATAAAAAGTTGAAAAGTAACGACAAAAGTAACGTCGTTACTTTTATCGTTACCTAAGAAAAAAGTAACTCGTTACAGTTACAAGTTACATTTTTAAAACGTAACTCGTTACAGTTACAAGTTACATTTTTAAAACGTAACTCGTTACAGTTACAAGTTACCAAAAAAGTAACGAAGTTACAGTAACGCGTTACTAGTAACGCGTTACTACCCAAGACTGAATACGACTGACAACCTGCCATCTTTACAGCGTCGCGCCGCTTATACATCATACAAAGCACAGTCTGTAGGCACTGCCTGAGGCATGCTCCTTGTATGATGGTCCTGTCAGATGTATGGCAGCATGCGATGCCTATGCTGCCTTCATGGACATATTAATTCGGTGTTGTATAGGCGAGCTATCGCTCCGCACTTGATTTGTAGTGTCCGTGCTAGTGACGGGTCTGTAACGACTCAGTTCCAACCTCACCTTTCGGTTCATATCTTGAAAGGGATACTACGAATTGCGCCTTTTGGCTCTTAAAGTCTCTTTGGGGGTTGCTAATCAACACGCGCAGCCGGAAAAAAATGCTGCCATGATGCCACGGGACAGTCGTTGTGACTATATCCGGAGTTGCGTAAAACGATACATAGATATAAAAAAAGCAGTTGTGCGATAGCCGGGAACGTAGTATATTGATCACGGTTCGGAGAGCTCTCCGAGCTCAAAGTCATTTCTGATTTGGGACCTCTTCCCAAAAAGGAAAGGAAAGAAATGGAAGGGAAAGGGAGGCAAAAAATGGGAACGGGTATTGACAAAAATAATGGAGATAGAGCTGGGAAGAAAAATATGAGAAGGGAAGGAAATGAGAAAAGAAAATGAAATGATGGTAAGGCTCCACATTAAGGAGAAGACAGGAGATATAGCTGTATAGGTGTTTTTTTTCTTTTTCAATCGTGCTTTTAAAGGTTGTTTACCTGCTTCTTGGTTCCCCGGTTATGATGTAACTTTTTAAATCTTTGTAGGTTAGTTTTCTTCAAAACCTACTAAGGATGGAACATAAGTATGCTTGGAACATGTCCGCAGACAGCTTTTATATGAACAATGGACACAAGGCACAAAGCAGACGGGGTCTGCAGACTGTCTGATATATGTGCAATGTGACTGCGGCCGAACCGTCACGATCCGAGTTTGTTGCTGGTTTCAAACAATGGAGGCGAATTCGGACAAGTTGTTTGGAGGCTACTGGACGTCTATGTCCAGTCGCTTTCGTCCAGGACAAGCGCGCGTCCAGCACGTGAGGTGGGTTTCACGCCATGACAGGCGCACACGCGTATTTCATCAAAACCATATTCTGTCGGTTGGTGCACCAACCGACTGAACATCTTGCAAGTTCCAGCTCATATATAATGATTGTCTATTACGACACGCCAACATGGCGGTGCTGACTGGGCAATGGAACATGTGCAAATTGTTTCCTCTGTGACAAACTGGCTTACACCCACGGGCGGTGCCGACAGCTCTTGTGGGTCAACGCGCTCCTTTGCGATCAAGAAGTTGGTGTTTAAAAGTTCCGAAAGCCCTAACGTCGATGCTTGATTGATATCGTCCGTGCGTCATATTTTACTGATTTGGCTTCTGCGAGGTAGGAGACAAACGCACCGTGACATTTTGTTAGCACGATAAGACCTATACCACATAAAAGGGTTCCTTCAATCTAAAAAAACATATGTGAGTACACGTTCCTGCAGAATACCGAGTGATAAAATCACTACGAACTATTGAAGGATTCCAGCGTAGGTCAAAGCTCATATTACGATCAGCCTGGGAGGTCAACTTTTTCGCAGCAGGGAGCGTGATGTTTGCACGTGTACCGTGTGCCCAGTTTACAAAAAAAAAAAAAAGCGGTTGCTTGTCTGTTTTTTAACATCAAACACAAAAGCAGTGAACCTGTGCACACACGCATGACCTCTGTTATCAATCAAAGCAAGGCGAGGGTCGAAGCTGGTGGAGCGAACTTAAAAGAGAACGTTCATTTGAGCCGCGGAGTTGCGCCGACCTCTCACTACAGACGCGGTCACGCTTCCAGTACATCAGACAAAAGAAAGTCTGCGGACACTGTCTTTGAAGCGTGTTTATTTCTTGTATGCCGGCTATGTCACATTGGTCATAAAAACACTATGTTCAGACATGTCCGAAGGAGATATTCGTGAATCCAGCCACCTATACGGGTCGCCACTCTCAACGAAATATGGCGGCTGAAAACGGGCCATGTTGTGCCATGTGCCAGCTCATCGCACAACGCTGGGGTTCACGCAGGCCAGTATGGGCTTCAAAATGGTTTGCACCCAATTTTGAACCATTACATTCAAATCCTGCGTCGGTGTGTTGGCGTAAGCGAGCTACCAGGGTCTTAGCCATCTTCGGGGAAGCGATGGAACGACCACCTACCGCCCTTCTACCGCTCTGGTGAACAATGATAAACATCCAATGTCTGTTTCACGCGGTTCAGAGCGACCTAGGCAGTACGCTGATACGAGACTATCGACGAAGTCACCGGGACAACTGTTCGCTCTACCCAACATGGGAAGTAATGCGAGGCGCACCTAATTCTTTTAAGGTCATTACGAGTGATGGCTCTCCCCGCAGCCCATTTGGTGTTATCGTTTTCGTTGCTGCGTGAACGTTGCTGCGTGAACAACGGAACTTCCCCCCCCTTTTACTTTGGTGGCCGTCGCACTAGCCACTAACAACACGCAAACGCGGAAGCCGCAAGAGTGCAAGTAGAAATCGCGAAAGGAGACCTGTTCCGGCAAGTTGAGTGTTTTCCTGCTAGGTGCCGTTGTTTTTACTGGAGTCGCGAATATATGAAGCAAACGGGCTTCGATCATGCTTCAGGCGTGTCCGCAGTTACTTATGCCAGATGCAACGACATACCGTCTTTTGTATGATGTATGAGAGGAGTGTAACCGGAGCTTTACAAAACTCAACTTTTAAATAAACAAAATGGCCGCTATAGCTCTGAGCATTTCGGAAAGAGGCTCCTGTTTTATCAGTCACGTTCAACTCTTTTGTATCCGGAAGATTGAACCACCTCCGACCGGGTTTATTCTCTTTCTGTCTCCTTCACCCGAAGTATTTTAGTCTTTCTTTTTTTGTCCTAGTGTCTTAGTTCGTTTTTGTTTCTTTTTTTTTTTCAGCTCGGCACCCAGACACAATCGCGCCTCTTTAAGTCAGAGTCGTGCTCTTACTGATATTTGTTTTCAACTATGCAGTTGCCCGACCCAAAGGCATTCATCTCCGATACTCCCAATTTGCGGGGGAGGGGGTCATGATACACGGACTTTCCAAAACGCCATTTTCTTCTTCAGCTTCGGAGAAGCCACAGAATAAAATCACAACTCGAAGAAATGCCGGAAAAAAAAACAAAGAACAAAGAAGGATGGCTTAATTTTTCATTCCGCGGTCGCGATCCCCACCACCCACACCATAAAAACTCTTATATGAAAAAATAATATATATGTATATATATAGAACGAATACATTGAAGCAGTAGCAGCTTCCAGCAGGGAAATGAAATGCATGTCCCACGGGCAACTATTGCTGCTACGCTCCTCTGTATTGATTCCCCAGCTGGCTCGGGTATACACTTTCCTTCGTTCATTTCTGCCTCTGGTTCGATCTAAAATACGGGTTCAGCGATGTCTTTTTGTTTTGTTTTTCTCCTTTTTTTTTTCTAAACGGCAACCAGTTTACTTTTAGTGGATGTACTACATCCGCATCGTTCTCCATCCCCGCACAGTCGCAGTATCTTTCGTTGGCCCTATACGAAAGATACTGTTGCTGCGTCTTCCGTCGCTTCCCTATATATGTCTCGGTTCATACTCTGTGCCTCCTGGCTTGAGACTTACTTCCGTGATTTCTTCTTTCGTGTTCTCGTTCGCTGCCTTGTTGTGCTTTTTGGTTTCGTATTGTTTCGTTCCTTCTCTTTTATTTCCCCGTTTTATTGTACTGTTAGAGCACCGTTTCGTTTACGTTCCGATTGCCCAGAGCCCCCTCCAGTTTTCTGTTCTTAAGCCGCTGTCGCAGTGCTCGTACATTAGAGAAAAGACACTGTGTTCGCTGCAAGCATGACGACATAATTATCTGCGTGCATTCCTCGAGCATCTTCTAGGCATGTTTGCTTCATACAGATATGTATGCTTCTAGCATGTCTGCGGATGGTTTTTGTACGACCAACGTGACAGGGATATCCTACCAAAAAAAGAAATGCGTCAGACAGTGTTTGCGGACTGTCTTTTGTACGATGTATGGGCAGTGTTACAGCGTCTGAAGACCTGGCACACAGAAGCGACTGTATTCAGATGTGCCGCCACGATATTGATGGATCTCTCAGTTTACGACTCGCTTTATTCGTCGGATGCTTTGTTTGTACGACAACACGGTCAAGGCGAGCACAATCTAAAGTCGTGACGGTCGTGAAATACATCAAACGTTCCCTTACACCGCAAGTTTATACACATTTTATCTAGACGAGTGACAGTATAATAGTGGAGCAGGTATATTTCCAGTACGCGACACGGTTACCTCGAACTAGAGGTGAGTGAGAAATATCGCCTTCTAGCGGACGTTTTGAAAACCTAAAGTGAGGATGCTTCAACTCCTACCAGTCATGTATGCAAGCTTGCAGGACCATGAAAGGAGATCTCCGGCGGTTTGTTTGAACGATTCAAATTAAACACACGCTCCGAATACCAAGATTCACTCTTTCCGGCGTGCTATTTAATGATGATAAATTTTAGATAGCTATTGAAGAAACGGCAAATGAAGGTGATGCCAAAGCCAACATTCAAATTTTCCCACACTCCCCGGCGTGGTGACGTCACACGTTGCATAACTTACAATTAGGCTCGTTCGACTTAACTGCACCGATGCAGTAAAGTGTAGGAGGGTCTACTTCCGGTCGTATCTCAATGTACACATCGGAAGTGCACTGCCCTGCACTTTTCTGCACCGGTGCAAGTAAATTTCAGCTAATGTCGAGCAGGCATTCTAAAAAACACAATATTTCGAGCACCTTTTTTTTTATTGTTTGCGGGAGCTTAATGAACATTCATTTCACACCGTCAAATCTCTTGTAAACCGTCGAGAACATGCAGTACTACCTTTATGTTACTCCATAATGCAACATTTGAATTTTGAATTTTAGTGATCACAGTTTTACTGAACCTAGCCCAGTCGAGTCCCTACGACTTCCGTTTCCGCTTGGAGCTCTGTTGGCCTGTACGGTTGGCCCACGCCCCGCTCCATGACCGGTTGGATGCCCTCACGCTCCCTCCGCCGCCGGCCGGTCTCCCGCCACCAGAACTCGCGTCGACGCTTCGTCACCTCCACCAACCAGTGGGTATCCACTTGGCTTCTCTCCGTCGCCTCGCCGCCTCGGAAACGAAGCGCAACAGGCAACGCCGTCTTCAGGGGGTTCGGTGCGATGGTCTGGTACCGGAGGTGCTCCGTCGTCTCCTCGGTTCGACCACAGTGTGTGCACGCTTTGTCCAGTCTTTGTGTGAACCTGGCCCTGCATACCCGGGTTCGCAAAGTAGTGCCAGTAGTGCTGGACGAATGGGAGATAAGGCTGTACCCTTTGTTACGGGCGGTAACTTGCGCCACCTAGCCTAAGAAACAATAACGAAAACCTGATTTCCCCTTCCAAGCCAACGCGCTTCTCTAACTATCACCAGGTCATGAAGACGATCTCCAGTAGAGCTCTCAGCCCCCCCCCCCCCCCTCGGATCAAAATTAAAACTTCAATAACTTCGCGCAATAAAAAAAATGTATTGCGACTTGTAATTTGGGTAACTATACTTCGTTTCAGCTTGGGTCCAGACGCAGGCGATGCTACAAGCGCGAGCTCCGGGCTTTCAGCGTCCCTGCCAAGCACGCGCGCTCGTGCAATGCAAGCACTGTTCAGGGCCACACGCTCGCGCTCGTAGCATCGGCTGCGTTTGGACCCAAGCTGAAACGAAGTATAGTTCTCTTAATGTGTTGGGCCATTTTTTAAGTAAATCACAGAGTCTATAAGAAAATTGTCGGAGCTTCCCTTTAAATAAAGGCAAGGTCCCAGAAAACTGAAACATCTACACTTGAAATAGGGAAGGAAGGACGGGCAGAACAGGAGTACGGAGATGTTAACGTCGACAATGGTGTCTTTCGGCTGATCTCTGCTGGGGGATTGAAAGAAGCTGACATCCAGCGGTCGATGCCAGCTTGTGTATATACGCCACCAGAACAACTTCAGGTTTCCAAAGGAAGCACTGGTCGTTAATTCTTTCCACCGAGAAAAAGCGCACAATCAACTACCATCCTATCTCACTTCGCCATGGTGCTCGGTTTGTGGCAAACGATCTACTTTTTTTAGTTAACAGACGATATACGGCCTTTCGTTGCTTCGTTTCCGTCTGCGAATGACGCTTCGTAGCAGACAAACTGCATTCTCCGTCCCCGTTATCGGACGCGACCAATGCGAACGATATCGTCACTCGCCCGATGAAAGGAAAATTAGTTCTTGCGCTCGCTCCTCTCGCGGTGACCAAACTCCGGACCCCTGGGGCGCTTGTCAACCCGAATGCAGGTAGTACAACAACGCCGCTGACGGGCGACGACGTCCAGCGAAAAACATCGCCATCCCCTTCCCCCGATCCTCCTCCTCTTCCTCCCATCGTGTTTCCACGGGGTGGTTCGATTTCCGGCGGGGTCTCCCCGGCTGCGCGGCTGCAGCAGGTCGTGCGGCCCTCTCTTGTTGTCCGGACCGCAGTTGGAAGCCGGGGATTGATTAGCCACCGGGGCTTGGAACCCCCTTCCCTTCTCACGGCAGCCTGACCGACAGCTGAGCTCGCCACTAGAATGCATTTCACCGGGTACGATGGACCGCTGCTGGGGGCGCCACGAGGCACCCCAGCGAATCCCAGCGCTGCGAACCTATCACGTGGTAACGCGTTCCCCGCGTCGCTGCGTCGCTCCAGAGGGTCACGTGACAATCACGCGCCATGGAATTGGTTTCGGTTGGCCATCATAAAGTGAAAGTTGAAGCGAAGTATAGTTCACTGACAGTGGACTGGGAGCAACGTGCTTGCCGAGCCTGTGAACAGTATCCATTTCATCACCTGGCCTCGCTCTCTGCACGTTGGTGTGGGCGGGAGGAGCGTGTGTTTCTCGTGGCGAAAGGTAAACGTGTGATTGGTCCAATGATTGATGTAGCTTCCACCGCGCTGTCAGCTTGGGAATGAGCGGAGTGCAGCCCTGTTTGCCTCTTTCGGATGCCGGGGGCGCGCACGCACACACTCGGGCTCGCTTGCACGCGGCCAGGTCCTTCGTTTAGTCGCCTATAGTTTCGATCCGGGAGGGTTCGCGACCCCAAACCGCACGCTTCATCCTGTGCTTATTATTTTATTTAGACGTATTCTTTTTTATTGGTAAACTCGCGGTTCTTTTATAAAAAAAGAAAAAGTTCCAGCCAGAGTCGCGTTCCTTTATATATATATTTATTTTTTTTTGTAAGATGAACGAAAATGTTTGTGGTTTTGTTTTTGTTTTGTATTATCAGGGGGTACCGAGGTGAAGCGGCAAGTTCTGGGGAATGTGGTCAGTGCTCCTGGGACCTGTTGCCACATTGTCGCTTAGAAACCGTCCCAGTGTGTACGGAAATTGCAACCTACAATAGTATGCGATAAAGAGAGTTCAGTGGAGCGAGTTTGCCACATCTGCACGCGAGGGAAGCACGCACCAAATGCACCGGCACTTCGGGTCGAAGCTCTAATTGAAACCTTTTTTTTAATTTTTGTGAAACTGAGTTCACTGGAGAGAAACAGGCGGTACGCGCATAAAATAATGATAAAAATGCCGCGTGTATGTTTATACAGCCGGAAGTTATAGTCATCTTGAATGGACGTCTGGTGTCTCAGCTGTAGATGAGCAGTTTAGACAGTGCAGTACAACCGCTAGCCTTTAACGTGCATCACGCAATAGTGGTACGCGACCGCACGCCGGTACGATGCTCACCCAGATCGAAACGGGCAGGGGTGGGGATTGAGCCCATGGTCCCTGGGCTCTGCAGCGCCACCTTTCGCTCCACGTGCTCCGAAATGGTGTGCGCTAGCCCACTCGGCCACCGATCCCCCTATATAGTTATTTTTTTTTTTTTTGGCATGGTAATGTATTTTTCCGGTACGCGCATGACAAGTTATAGAGAGTCAGGTAAGTGAAGAATGCCATCACTTGAGACAGGATGAGGCTGGAAACATTTCTTTGAGTGACGTCATAAAGACGCTGGTTAGTGGCACAGCGTCGCGGTGGAACCTTGAGCCATATTCAGCGTCATGAATGACATATGTGAGCGAAATACACTGTTAATAAAAGTGATATAAAATTTAGTAGCTGCTGCGGCTACTACTCTTTATGGCAGTTACTACTTTTTCATTAGCTTTCTTCCACTTCAAATATGCCACAGGCAGTAAATGCGGTTCTTACTAACCAAGAAAGTCGGGATAGTAATGATTACGCATTTATTCGCGGAACCTGTTCCTTGGTTATGCAGTCAATGCTGCGGGCTCATGCCCGCTCGAGCACATTGAACTACGGTCAAAGCTGTGCTCAAGAATTACTCACTTGTTCTGAAATGCCACAGAAAGTTGTCTACGAGTTCGGTGTTGACAAAAAGCTATGCATAAAAGAAAAAAAGAAAAAAGAAGGGGCTAGGAAGCGCAGAGTAGCATGTGGTTACATCGACTGTCTCAAATAATTACTTATTGGCAGACTTCTATGTACTAAGAAATTCGTCCCAATAGTTTGTAACAAGGTTAGTAAATAGGCGAAACGGTCAAGGTCACACATAACTTAAACCGGAGACGACAGACGAAAAAACGCGACAACACCCAAAACGTTTTAAGTGGTGTCTCGTTGTTGTTTTTTTCTCGCTTGTCGTTTTTGTTTCAATTTTTGCGCGAGTTCTTATACAAACGAAGACAATCTGCTGAGTTATAACCTCCCTGACTTGTGCCTTTGCCTGCACTGCAGACATTTTGTGAGACGGAGTGTTTCCGCCTCACACCCGAAAACACTCGTACCTCTTATATTTTATTTCAGCCTAAATATAGGAACGTCCTCCGATAAAATATACTCTGCTTCAACGCCAGACGAGCGCTGCAGATAACTAGCACCACATTGGCTGTGTTGTAACATCAAATACCATATAGACTCGTTCAATTTCCGAAGTCACGTATTCCTGATGGCGTAAAGCGATCGTGACATGGTTTCTTGTCCAGAGGCACCGATCGGAATATAGACCCCTTTCGAGTGCCGAGTCCTCGCCGTGACGATGCGCTTTCGGCGCTACACAGTCGGACTTGATGTGAAATGAATGTACACAGCGCACACTTTTCAAAAAGTCTATAGTTTGGGCGCTATACTGTGGCGAAGTGGACCCCAAATTCAGCGCCGAGTCTGAAAATATATAGGTTTGAACACTGTATACACGTAGCAAAGTCTTCGCCGTTCTCTGTTCGCGAACATGCCGACGACTTGCACGTTTCGTTGTGGGGCCCCGCCAACACCGTCTATACCGCGCCGCTACTAATCCCACGGGGAAGTGCCCCGACAAGCTCTCCTGCTCGACGGTGTCTTCAGGTAAGGTCGAGCCAGCGAAAGCGTCTCCGTTTCGCTTCTTATTTCTTTTTCCACTAATCAGGGCTCAGTTTTATGATGGCGGCGTGGAGACCCCTAAGTGCCTTCTGTCTGAGTGCAGACTCCGACAGCGCTGTCCTGGTCGTCTGCTATTGCTCCACGCCTCGGTGGACTCTGTAGCACCGATTCACCGACTTTCTGGTCCCAAGAAATCTTTCTTCGAGTTTATTTTTTAGAGCGCAGCTCTTAGGCGCCCGTTTCCGGCTTGAGCGGCGTCGCCGTCGACGTCGCCGTCGCCGGCTCGGTGGCGTAACCGCGCGGTGCATGATGGGTAAATTTCCCCGCTAAATTTAAAGGAAAATTTTCCCCGCTAGATTTAGCGGAAAATTTTCCCGCTATATCTAGCGGAAAATTTTCCCCGCTAAATTTAGCGGAAAACTTTCCCCGCTAAATTTAGCGGAAAAATTTCCCGCTAGATCCTGCGGAAAATTTTCCCCGCTAAATTTAGCGGAAAATTTTCTCCGCCCCCCCCCCCCCGAGGTCATGTGACTCTCCTGGTCACGTGACCTTCCGAGGTCACGTGACCCCCCAGTACCTTTCCTCCTCCTCCTCAAGAGCTGCGCTCTAATTCGGCGTTACAGGGAGTTGTAAACGGCTTTTTTGTAATAAAATAGATTTCGAAGCATTGGATCGATGTGCAAAGCGTACTTTTCTCATACAACATGCCAAGTGCACCCTGTTAGCAATGCTTATCACATATGAACGTCAGAGAACGTGTTGGCGAACACGCGGTACTGCGAATGTCTTGTGCTATAGTTGAGCTAAAAGAGCAATGTCTTAAAAAGGGCGGTGCAATGATTTTTATACGTTGCGTAAATATTGCTTAGCAGGCTTAGTATGAATCTCTTACGTTTATAACCCATGAAACACGCGTTTGTTTTTCTGCTTGCGCGGTGGAAGTCGCAGAAAAGGATGAAAGAAAAACGAGCAGAGTTTTCACTCTCAACTCGCAGCCAGAATAGGTGGCAACGTGATCGGGAGTCAATTGTACGCCGCCAATATTTATCATTTTCATAGCCGAGCGCTGGGGTTGGCAAAGCACAGGACGCACGCTGAGTTCCGGACATTGTTACGGTTCGGCTATTGTCGTCATTGAAGCGGTTGGGCACGAGCAACTAGCCGAATGCCTGTCGAGCTATCAAATATCGCGAACCCAAATCGAGTGCTCACGCTATGCTCGGGCCATTATGAACTTCAATCAAATATGGTCACTAGGGGACTATACTATATCTTCGCTGGTTGACACTGCTACCTCCACACTACGCCATCAAGTTTCGCGAAGGAGGGATCGAAAGAAAACGCTAGCTTTTATGCTTGAAATTACACCTCAACAAAAGGTTTCTTGGGTACTTGGGTTCCACTGGTGCCAACAAGTTCGTGTAAAGTGAAAAAAAAAATTCCAACACGTGGTCATAGCTGAATGCCTGCCAGCGCTGTGCTCAAACTACCTAAACTGAAGGAGCGCTGTACTCTTGAATGAAGACGTCCCATGTAATTTGAGTGACAGGGAAAAGCCTGGTTACCCCGGAAAACCCCTGAACTTTGTAGATTTTCCGGTTTGAGAACCTGTGTTGCTTGTAATACACTCACCGAACCACATCTCGAAAGGGACGCATGCTTGCATTGTTGTATACCTGCTTCCATTTCTTCGGCAGCCCGGCCTTCAGCCACAGGCGCCCACCAACCAAGCGATTCGCGTTATTCTCCTGGGCATCAAAACGTACCGTTCTCATCTCTCTTATTTCTGGTTTCCGCTACGCGTGACGAACAGCGAGGTTGACAAGCCTACAATGTTTCCAACATCCGAACTGGTTATACCACTTTCAAACCTCAGTGAAACGTGTCTACAAAGCGTCCTCCCAAGAAAAGCAATCAAGCCGGCTGCCAAAAGAACGCGGTTTCGAGCAGTACCACCTGAAATACAAGGCCTTGAGCCTTTTCCCCTCAAGCAGTCGTCACCAGTGGACCTACACAGCGCCGCCTAGAGCTCGCGTCAGCACCGCCGCCAGAGCTTGTTTGCAGCGCCTCGCGACGCTAAGCAACGCGTCTGCCACTTTGCAGCGCACTCTCTTTTGAGCTTCAGCGTGTTTTCTGCTTGGGGCGGGGCGGGGAGGTCCACAAGCGATGACGTCACGCGCAGGCCTGTATCTCCTAGGTGGTCTCGCTCCAACCAGCGGTGCGCCGCTCACGGCGGTTGAAAGGGGCCTCCGTCCGTACACGCGTCCCAAAGACGACGACGACTGTCACCTGCAGGATCGTTGTTTCGAACAATTGAAACGCTGGTTTCTTCCCGGCGGCGGACAAGCGGGTTTCTCCCTCCCGTTTCTGAGGACAATGGACCCTCGCGTCACGGCGGGTTCGTCTGTCCTCGCGACAAAGGACCCGAGTTCCCGCTGCAAAACGACGCGCGCGGCCGCCTGTCTTGGGACAAAGCCGCCGAGGTCTAAACACACCGGATAAACGGAGACGTCTGTCTGGGATACACGAGAAGCCCTATACCGCTCCCGCGCACGTTTAGCTGTCTATTTTTTTCGAGCGAGTATTAGCACAATAAATGGCAAAACACGTGTTAGTCTTTTTTTTTTTCCTGCGCAATAAGAGTCGTAGGAGACAAATTAAAAGAAAAACCACCAGTGCACTCAGCTCCCGAAAGGCGTCTATAATTCCCGGCTATAAACACAATTCTTTTTTCTATAGCGCCTTGGTTTTATGAACGCCGGTACCACAGAAGCGCCATCCTGCTCCACGAGCTCGCGCTTGCAGCTTTTCAAATGGTTCACGTCCGAGGTGAGGCAGAATATCCTCCGTCACGCTGTTTAGAAACAAGCAAACGTTTGCCCACACGAAGTGTGAGCACGGCGCGAGCGCAGAAACCGAATTCGCGTGAAATATGGCGTCTGCGCAAGCGCACTGCATGCCGATAGCAACGCCACCTCAATGGCGGAACGTCGTAGAGTTGATTCGGTGTATAGATGAACACAATTTACCTACACTTCCTGCACCGGTGGAGAAAAGTGTAGGGCAGTGTACTTCCGCGGTGTGCGTATTTTGCGACACGACAGTGCAGGAGGTTTACGTAAATCGGACGAGCCTGGTGTTTCCTAACACACGGTATACGAGTACGGGCGCTGAGCTTGTAAAGCGACCGATCTTTGCGTGCGCGCTCAGTGTCCACACTCGGGCCGCTATCTGGCCACGGGAGCGACCCAAAAGCGTCGCGCGTCCTTCCACGATGTGCCAAACGCTCAGTGTGACGTCTTGAGTGTAGGATAATTTCTGCTCTCATCGACGGAGAAAAAGAGCAAAGTCAGACTCTCAACTCTGACGGTATCGATTTAAGGAACGTGATGACCATGGAGGCTTCCGCCTCGCTTTTTTACGCACCCCGAACTTCTCTCTGCTACCAATACTTTTGGTCTTGACGTCAGGGATGGGAACCGTAAGCGGGCGCCACCGAAACATCTCGTCGTCAATAGACAGTATGAGAACGACGTGGAGGAGTTTCAGATTTTCCTCCTCTTTGACAAGGCTAAAGCCTGCAGGCGCAGCCAAAGTATGGTGCCTGGATCGCGTCTCCGACTGGTGTGTTTAGCGTCCTATCCCGCCCATACATCAAAGTGGTCCCGATGTGGCAACAAATGACGTCGCATAAGCCGGAGTGTCATGCTGTTGCCTGTCGCGATCCTGGCGGCCGGCCGTAGAAATGCTGGCGAAAAACACGAGCGAACGCGAGTGTCGCTGTCGTCGCGGCATCCCAGGCGTCCCAACTTCCGGCTGCTCTAGCTTCCGTGAACTGTCAAAGTGGAGAGCGACCTGCAGCAGAACAGGCGTCTGCCATTTGTACCACGACTGTTGAGACGCCGCCAGGGTCGCGACCGGCGACAGCATGACACCTCTATGACGTCATCAGGCGGAAATCGAGGGACCACTTTTTTGGCCGCGGTAAACACGCCAGTCGGAGACGCGTTCCAGGCACCATAGCCAAAGCACAGCGAAAGGCATCGAAGGAGACGCTCTATTGCTTTTTCTCCTGTTCGTGACAAAAGTAAGCAGTGTCTTCATTTACAGACGAGCCTAACGTTTACGA
The DNA here is from genome assembly GCA_037355805.1 of Ixodes ricinus. NCBI lineage: Eukaryota > Metazoa > Arthropoda > Arachnida > Ixodida > Ixodidae > Ixodes > Ixodes ricinus. The sequence goes on along the minus strand of JAZHYW010049476.1, from coordinate 95,468 downwards.
AAATTCGGCTCGAGTGTGCGTCGTAATCCGCACTCACATTCGGCTCCCTCGTTTTCAACGAGCACATTGAGGAAATGAGAATGTGGATGTTCGGAACGATTCACTTTGAAACAGACCAACTCTTTAAGCATTCGCGCAGCAAACTTAAGATTTCCGGCGTCTTCCGTTGTGAACAGACACTTTACTGTAGAAACTTTCTTTGAACTGTCCTAGCTGAGGTTGCAAAGTAGAGACTACGCCAACTTCTTTTCATCGGGCTAATTCCTCCATGCCCCACTTCACGGCACCCTCCACTTCCTCATTGGGGACAGCCCACACTATTTACGTGTTGGAGGGGGCCTGCTTACGATACCGCTTAGCGAATCCTATGCTATACCTTTCCGCCCAAAAGGGACCTCGCACAAATAGCCTCATCAATAATGCGCGACCGTTTCCGCTTCGTCGGCGTGTCTTACTCCATCTCAACCCTTTTCCTCGCCGCCCGCGCTAATTCACACACACCGCGCACGGTACGCGAACACCCAGGGGCGCATTGGTTTCTTGGCTCCAGGTTAGAAGACATGCCGAATGCTACCTCTACATCTCGAGGGCTACCATCGTCCGAGACTAACCGGAACACAGTCCACGTCGAGACACGAACATATATACTGCCACCGTTGCTTCGGGAGAACGGATATGGGATACTTATACTGGTTATCGTTTCGTCCTCTCCGGAAGATACAGGTTAACCATGATGAATTACACCTTGGTCTGTGGTAAGAAAGGAAGCATAAATTAGTTGAAAAGACACGGAAAAAACAAAAAAGACAAGGCGTCGTTTTAAACGGAGAGGTGTCTGAACACGGTAACGATACTCTAAAAAAAATCTAGAGCGTTTATACTTTCCTTCGAAGCTTTTAGGGAGCCAAAAGCTGAGATTTACGGAGGAAACTTGGCAAAATATGATGAGAAAAAAAAAGATTTAGAAGTTTAAAAAAAAAACACTCTGCGCCGTGACATCGATATACGTAAGCAAGTGAAACGTCATCCTCAATCACATAACACAAACGTCTTTTTTTTAATGTCTAAAATTTTTAGTTTTAGTCGCTAAGCTCCATTCTAAGATTGCAACGATTGGCTCTCCAAAAGATTTGCTCGAAAGTGGACGATTCCGATTTCTTTTAGAGTGCACGATCATGAGCGGAAATTTTGGCGGAGTGACAGAACATCCTTACCGTAAAACAAAATAATAATATATATATATATATATATATATATATATATATATATATATATATATATATATATATATATATATATATATATCTAGGCGCGTTTTTGCAATCTAATTTGCAACGTTTTATTTTTTTTGTGTGTTTACTTCATCGCATAAATATATTATGTACGTGCATACGCATCGCCCAACCGTCAACCTGCGACAAAATGTGGCGCTAAAACTAGGTGTTTTCTTATTTAACAAAAGAAAACATAAGTGATCATCTGAAACTTGGAGTGGGAAAATGGGGACCCTTTCCCGGAGGGTAGCTGACGCCATTTGTTCCCGTGCATGCACATACATGTTCGCGGGCTTCTTCGACCCCGATTCTCTCAATGAAATCGTGGCCGACTTCTTTTTCCTTTTCCAGAGTTTCTAGCCGAAAAGCTGAAAAGAATTCGCTATTTCAAGTTCATTTCGGCCGATGCAGCAATCCCATTTGCTGGGCAGCGATAAGAAGATGCTGTCGGGGCTCGCCTCGGCGTGCCATTCCAGTACGGAGCGCAAGTTCGTCTGCTTCTTTGGCCGGTGTTACGATAACGCCAAAATGCAGAGCTCTGATTGGCTCAGATTGGAAGGACGGTGGGTAGACTTCGAGGTAGCTAGCATTGAAGTCTACCCACTGTCCTTTCAATCCAATCAGGCTCGGCGTTCTGACGTCATTGCCGGTCAATGCAAGCCCCGAGCAAGAAGCAGACGAATTTTCGCTTCGCATATAATTGCCATCTGCGTGCCGCTATCCTTGTTTATACTTCGTTCCAGCTTCGGTCCGAGCGCGGCCGATGTTATCAGCCGAAGGGGCAATCAAAGCGCGCAAAAGCGCAGCGTCATGGCGTGCTCTCTGCTCTTGATAGGACAAGCCGGCGGAGGAGCGCGCACAGAGAGACGGCGAATACCGGCTGGTCCTATCAACTGCAAAGAGCACGCCACTGACGTTGTGCCTCTTTCGCTGTTTGATTGGCCCTTCTGCTCATAACATCGGCCGCGCTCGGACCTAAGCTGAAACGAAGTATAGTGGTCTGTGTAGCGCGTTCTGAACAGCGACGTAACAGTGACTCAGCATTTTTGGCCCGGGTGATAAGCGCCGGAAGGATGCATATAGTGGCTTTAGTTTCGTTCAAGAAATCAAAAGACTGTGGACGCTTCTCTGCCCCTGCTTCCTCTCAGACCGTTCGTCATTAGGAATCCTGGTCGCCGCGTCTCATCTCGGAATCAATCTCCGCGGTGTCGCGGGTACGTCGTGGCTGCGCGAGGGACGCGACTGCCTTTCCGTTCATTCCAAAGGTGACAGTATGGTGGGAGCTACGCGCCCGCCGGACAACTCAACTGCCTCCTTTTTGTCACGTGATGCCGTTCTCTGCGCGTGTCTACGGGTGGGATCGTGATCACGTGGTGAAAGGTAGACGTATAACTGGCCCAACGAGCACGTAGCTTACACTACACTGTCAGCTCATGGTCATGGGCACGCCTCCTGGCAGGGACGGCTTTCTTGGGGAGGATCCGCTGAGTCGCCTGAGGCTCTTCTGGAATGGCGGTCTGGAGGGATATCTCCCCCGAGTGTTTGGTAGGGGAGGCGGAGGACGTGTGGATTTCGCGGAGGGAGTTATCCCTGAATTCCCCGCTTCGCTCCGGAAAGAATGGCACGGGAACAAGCTGCAGTGTACGTTTTTATTTTGCGGCAGAAAAGCAGAATCCTTTGTGCTCATTTTTTTTTCTTTTAAGTGACCGCAATCGTGAGGCGCGAGTTACAGGGGCAATACAGCGATTTTAACGTTGAAATAATTCATAGCTTGGTTTTTTTATAGTTTTTCTTTTTGCACAAGTGAAAGAAAACCCGTTACCTTTCCCCGAAACACTAAGTCTTCCCTGCGTAATTGCAAAGAAAGGCTGCACATCTTCCCGATGTGCAGCCTTGTGCGGCGGTTATCCTGGAACCCCGGTGTCACGTCATTAATTTCACACGTTTTCCTGGTGCCCACCCATCGGAAGTCAACAAAACCATTTCCTCTCCGCCACTATACCCTCCCCATCATTCCCGTGGCGAATCGTCTCTTCTTCTCGATTGCTCGCCGCCCCTTCAACGATGCTGAGCGGGTGCGGTGCCCTATTGTAGCCGAATGGCACGTCGAAAAGGCGACAATCCCGGCGGAAGTGCTGGAGAGCCTCAAAGATGGAGCAGAACACGGTAGCATACACCAACACAGTGTTTACAGACAAGCCCGCTTTGCCCACACCAGGTATGGGCACCGCGCGTGCGCACAAACCGAATTCGGAGGGATCGAAGCATTTGCTCATGCGCAGTACAGACAGCAGCGCCACCGCACTGGGGTGACGTCAGTGAGTTGAGTTGGTCTATATATAGTGCCTGGAGCGCGTCTCCGACTGGTGTGTTTAGCGTCCTATGCTGTCCATGCATCAAAAGTGGTCTCGAAGTGGCAACGAAAACGATGTCACGAAAGCCGGTGTGTCACGCCGTCGGATGTCGCGATCCTGGCGGTTGGTGCATGGTAGAAGTGCTGGCGAAAAGCACGAGCGAATGGCGAGTGTCGCTGTCGTCGTCGGCGTCCCAACTTCCGGCTGCCAAAGCTCTCGTGGCCTGTCGCTCTGGAGGGCGCTTGCGGCAGAAGTTGGGTAGATCTTAAACCAGCTCAAAAGGGTCGGCGGTGCTCCACACAACGAGAGCTTCGGCAATAGTTAACCACGATTAAGCTTTGCCACCGGCTAAACCTATCACACATAATAATACAAAAAAGAAACCCGCGGGATCGCGGTGCATTCACTGTGTATGATTGGTGTAGTCGTTTATAGCGAACGTGCAAGGCCATTGTTGGGCGCCGTAACGATGCGCTTTTGAACCCGGAAAATTGAACAGAATGCCAACGAGATGGAATGTCTTTTTTTTTTTTACAGCAGAAAGCTAAACGACGAATATAGTATTTATTGTGTCGTACATTTACGCGCGAATCTCGGTTGTGTATACCTTCAAAACCTATGCGTCCCGGAGCCTGAGGAACGGATGTCTCCCCAGCAATTAATTCAAGTTGGCTTTGACAACGACGATGACGATATATGCTCCGACAAAACCCCAGTGTCTACTTTTGACTCGTTAACTTGTGAATATGCTAATCGGTAGTGAATACGTTGATATTCATTTAAATACCAAAACCGAAACAGTAAAAAAATAAATGACTGCCGTAGTCAGCCGATTAACCGACAATTAATTAATCGACCAAACAGTTTAATAATTGCAGAGCCCTAATTTTAACATCTTGTATCAGACCACATTGTACACGATACTTGCCACAACACACACACACACATACACACGCAGTCACCTACATGCAAATAGTAAGATGAAAGAGCATTTTAGTGTTTCATTTCTCACTTTTCATCATGGCGCTTGGAATTTGTTCTTTTTTCTATGGCAATAGGACTAATCCGGTAGACATTGAGGTGCTTGTAAGCTTCGAATGGAATATCATTCCTTTTTCATCCAAGAGAGCTGGAATACTTCTCGACATGTGTTCTGTCTACTCCGCTTCATTTTTTTTTCTTCTCCTCCTTCTTTCTTTAACGTTCTTAGCGCTCTCTGTCCGGCCTAGCGGCGCCGAGGAGTCGGAACATCCACAGTCTCCCCTTCCACTTCGCTATTTACATCTCAAAGAAATTATCGTCTTGTTTGTCTTTTCTTAGTTTTAGCCTCACCCTCACCCCACTTATATTTCCGTCCTGTAAAGTTTATGGCGGAATGGAAGGAAGGGAAGTGCGGGCCGTAATACTGTCCTAAGAGCTCTACACCTATTTTTTTTCTCTTTAAATATTACTTCTCCCCGCTGAGCCCGCGTTTATTTTGGAATAATATTCCACTCGACGAGGAAGACCCAATCTTTCGAAATCGTGCTCTCTTTGGAACGCCGCCGTCCGAAATAGAGGGGAAGAAAAAACGTGACTGGGAAACAAAGGCAAGCAGATTTCCAAGGGAACGCGCGCGCACACACGCACTAACAAACATACCTTTGCTAAAAATAAAAAAAAGGCCCGGCGAACTAAAAGAGTAATAACACTAGCAATAAAATAACCAGAATCCTTTTATTTTCCTACTCTTCTCAACACCGGGGCTTAGCATACCTTTTTTTTCCATTCGGCATAATTTCGCGCAGGCACGGGGCATTCCAATTGCTCGCAGCAAAACTGAAATTAAAGGCGAGGTTCGAGTTTCTTATTCCTCCTATACGGTGGCGAGCGATCCTTTCTGTGCCTGTTTATCTGTTTGTTTTCTTCTTTTTTTCACGAACGGACTCTATAGTTTTATTAGAGTAAATTTGGCGCGCCATAAAAAAAGAAAAAATCTATTTTGTTCCGTGGGACGGACTGGATCTTTTCAAAGCTGAATATAAAGCTCCTGATGAAGCCTCCCGTGGATTAGACTTGCCCAAGACCTTGTCTTCATCTCCTCTTTCTTTTCTTTTCCTCGTTCACTCGCTTTTTCGTTCCATCTATACCCTCCTTCGCGCGTTTCGGCGGTTTTTCCTTAGTTTGTTTACAAATGGGGATGCCGCCTCGCGTTGATGGACCTCGCTGGACGCCACCAGCCATCCCGACCAATCAGGCGCTGCGAATGCATAACGTGACTGAGGCCAGCGCGTCGATGTACCTCTTTTCAACAGGCACGTGACACTCTCCCGACTTTGGATTGGTTCCGATGGCTCGTAGCTTGAGCTGCGGTCCATCGTAAAATAAGACAGGGTATATAAAAAAAAATGAACAAATACGAAAAAAAATCGAGTATGCGTCGCTCGGCGTAATGAAAATAGGGGCACATAGGAATTAGATATCCACTCGGGCACTCTTCCAGTGACCGTTTGTATTCCTCCCAGCTAGGCGAACCAGCGGACGTAAGATTACCGTGTTCAAGCGGGGAGAAGAAGAAAAAAGGAGGTGGGAACCGAAATTTGAGACTGCGTTCCACTTAGGACTCGTGTCTCGAATCTTATGCGTTCTCGCTTCTTTTTGTATTTATTTTTTTATCGTGGACTTACGTGCTACACGATACAGCCGCTAAGCCCTCCCGCGTTCGGCGGTGGAGGAGAGAGATTAATTCCGAGAGATCTCGTCCAAAATGTCGATTGGAGAGGAGAGTATCGTCTTCCAGTGGTTTATCTCTTTTGATCGCTTTCGCGGGAGTTTGACCCCCTGCACACTGCGTTCTGTTTTATCATCACTGACAGGATGAGAACTGTAAGGAGGTCCTTCGGTAGTCCAACCTCCAGCGCGAGTTTCTATACAAGTTTCTTAGTTAAATAACGTGAACGCTGACGCGTCACAGTTATGCTGCTCACGCCGCAGCCCTAAGGACGGCAGAAGGCAGCAAGCGCATGCTGGTGGTCGGGCACTCGCAAAAGAAGCCATGCCGTTCTTATCGTATCAGTGACTAAAAAACAAAAATTACAATGAAAAAAAAACTACATAGCCCCAAAAAACTACATAGCCTGAAGATTGGTGACCTGATGCTTTCTCAGAGCAGATCATAATCCCTCGAAGCGAACGGACGCCAAAACGCGGTTTCGAAAACGTGCCGAATGCGACCGGTTAACAACGTTTCGTAAGGTAGGGAGCGCAAGCTACCACCCAATACAAAAGGTATGGCCACTGCCATTCATCCGTCCATCTACGAGATTAGAAACGAAAGCACGTTCATGAACAAGTGGACTCTACATTTCACCCGGCCGGGTGTGCGTATAGATGCTTCGTAGAAGCTGTCAATGGGCGCCGCCATAACCGACTCATCGGTTTTTGTTTCCTCTTCTTATGTTTACTTCACTTTATCATTACCGCAGCAGGGCGGGTTACTGCCATTTTAGATTTTACTGTGTTCTTGTCCCCAGCATTGGCCTTTGTGTGGGCTGGACAACGCCCGCTCCAGTGGACCGGCCTCTCTGGGTAAGACGAGAGAAGGTCAGCAATGGCGGCTGTAATCTGGGGCGTGTGCAGAGCGTCTATAACTTCCGCCAGAGAAGTGAAGTACCGGGGCTGTAAGTCCACTTGTCGACGAGAAAGTTGGTGAGATCGCCAACCGCCGCGACTGGCCCAGTGTGGCGCTTGACCTTGGCGCTTGCCAATCGCGGCGGTCGGCCATCTTGCCAAGAGTTTCTCACCGAGTGTCCAACTCAGTTGGAGCCCCTGAATGGTAAAATCACGGTCTCCCCAGCAGCGAGTTCCACGAAAAAAATACCTTTGTCACGCTCTCGCAAATAAACTGTTACCTCTTTTTTTTTTAATTTCGAACAGGGAAACATTTAGTCGAGACATTTTAATGCGCTCCCAATGAATATCCCTTGTGGACAGCCAAACCTGGTGGAAAGAGCGCGAAAAGGAATCCGCCGGAAGCCGTTTCCGCCGACATTTTGTGAACAAAACAACTTACTTAGGCCTCAGTGAAAGTGTACCAGTGGGTTCCTTCTGAGTAATTGGAAGACGGGAAATAAGTAGGTAGAATAGTGCACATTAACTTTTTTTTTTGTTATCGGTGAACATGACGATTTTTAGGATTCAAAACTAAAAACTTTGTGCGCACAAAAAAAAAAGAAAAAAGGGGGGGGTTAAAGACGGGAGTTTGTGTTCTTACCATCCGCATTTTCGTATCACCAGCCTTGTGCTTGCTGCGCAAGTGGTAACTTTAGCGCACTCCCGCGCTTCAAATGTGCTTTAAATCTTCCTAAAATTGACTGACTAAAGGGTTTTCAATGACGCTCAGCAAGTTTGTTACTGAAACCACGTTTATTTCTACTATTTCAAAGGTTACTGAATAAATTTGAGTTGAAAATTTAGCTAGTTATTTTCTTCTTAAACCATGACGTCAGCCGTGGCTGGCAGCTTGTTCCCGAAAAAGTTTCCTTTCTTCCTGAACCACCTAATTGTCAGGAATTTTTTTTTAACTCTTCGCTGAAAGACGCGGTATGTGAAGTCGAACTCTGTGGTGTTTAGCGAATAATTGCAGGAAGCCAGGTGGCAGACAATTCGCGCTTCACTGTTCGGAGGTTCACGATTGGCGGCGGCCCGTCGGACGAATGGGATCTTGATGCACTACATTTGGGAAACGCTAGCCTTCCTCATCTGAAGTCTCCTACTATGGAAGCAGCGTCGCAAAGTGCTCCGCACTGCGTCGCCTGCAACAAGACGGCAACGGCGACGGGCGTCCAATGGGTAGCCGTCCATTACGGTCGCTCTGTCGAATCGTTAATGCGCGTCGTGAGGCAGGCTTTCATCGTCTGCTACACCGGAGGACGACAATGTCGTCACGCTCGGAATCTCTTTTTCTCTCTCTCTTTTTCCTTCTCTCTTTGCCGCTATCTTTCAATGGCGAGTGTCTCCCGCTTCGCCTCTATGTGTCGTCGTTTTGAATGCGCGTCAAGGAGGTTGTCGAGCCGAGACATCGTGGGGAGGTCTCTTCTTGGCTCTCGTCAACGTAAGCAGACGACGAAAACTTGCGGCAAAGTGAAGACGTGCCAGTTAGGGTCGTGGCAGCGCTTGTCGGGGGAGTACGGCTCTCAGAACCTATACTGGCGAACAAGATACTGTAGGTCTTATAAATAGGGATCCGGGATGTCGTTGTTAATATTTCCTAAAATTGAAAACTGTTTTCTCATTTTTTACACATTTTTGTGCAATTTTTGTGTGTTTTCAACGAAAAATTGGCGTTTATTGGAGCACATGATAAAGGAACTAGAGCATGGTATTTCCCAAATTCAGATAAAGCTGTAGACGTATTTTCTTCCCAGGAAAAGATTTTTGTTTCTTCTTTTTTTTTTTTTTTGAAAGACAGTTTTAATTTGGGGTTTTGATCGGCTTTTCTCGATTTTGATAAAAATCAGTTCGGGGGTTAGTTTTGGGGTTTATCGGTATTTACCGAAAACACAAAACCATGCACCGTAGCCCGTTTTCACTAAGGAGCTTCTGTCAGGTGCTATCTTGAATGTTCGTGCGTATGGCGCGTATTTTGCTCGCATTCCGGGGCGTGGAAAACGCATCTGCCAAGCTGCATTTTCTGTTTTGAAACTTCGTAGCCTTGTTTTTCTATTGCGAGGTTCTTTCTTTCAGTAGAAGGAAAATAAGTCTCAGAGTCTTGTTTTGCGTGTCTCGGTTCCACAAGGTCCTTCTAACGCTTCGAACACGGTCCTACACTTTTGGCTCCAATGGCACTTCAAGATGAAACGGAGAAAATGTTTCAAATAAGTCTCACTCGTGACGTCGCTGAAGAGTACTTTAATTTTATGTTTAGTAGGCATGTGCGAGATAGGAATTTTGAGCTCGAAGCGAATTAAAAGCGATTAGTGGTTTTTCGGCCGAATAGTTTCTGAATCGGATAGCAAATAGTTTCTCCGAGTCTTTCACTCCTGTTGCACCATGCTTAAATGAAAACCCAACTGAACTCGCGAAGGTTGTTCCAAAGCTTCAACGTGTTCATTTCTAAGCCAAGTTAATTTTAATGTCTCTAGATTTATGGACTGTGGCCTCAGGGAGTACAGCGCCTATATTGAGATGACAAGTAAACGACAGATTTGACCAAAACGAAAAATTATTCCTATAGAGATGGCGAGCTATACGCAATCGAAAGGATCTATAAATCTTGCTATATGCTACCATCCTCTTTTCAATCTCGAATTTAGATAAAAAAAAAGAAGTCACGAATGACGAACGTAGGTTGTCATGGCATTTCTGCCTAACAAAACTCTTGCACATGAGCCAGCTTATATTTTGAAAATTTTACTGCAACGCAGATATCAACATTAACAAATATTCCGTTTCTCCTTAAACACACCAGACGCGCGCGTGCTCCATCCTGCTTTGAAACGGTGTTTTTCTCCTACTCACGCGACTGCGATACTTTTACCTTTCGAAATCATGCTGATTGCGGCGAGTCAGCCCCGTTGAGCGTGCTTCTTGCCGAGCACTGGATGCACTGCGGAGAAGCAACGTCCGTGGAGCTCGTTTCGGCGGGTGTTCCTTCCCCGCAGTGCACCGGTGCTTGGTAAGAAGCGCACTCGACGGGGTTAACCCTCCGCCAGAACCGTGCATAGAGAGAGTTTGGTCAATGGGAGGAGCGGACAAAGCCAGGGCGTGTACCAGACGCAGATGGAGGGCTTGGCATGCTCTCTTGGCCAACCAGAAACCGTAAAGAGTCCCCTAGTGGTGGTTAGCGAGAAACAGGTCTAATAAGAGCGAGAGGGTTTAATGTATACTCTTCATGGTTCAAAATATGGTGCACGTGATGTTTCGAATATGATCACGGAGAAAGATGTAAGAAACGAATGTGCCGCTCGAACTCTGTTTAGCTGGGTCAGAGTGTGACCGCTGGGACGGTAGATTCCCGGCCTTCGGCGCCTGGCGTACGGATTATGTCGATCGGTCTGGTAGTCGCGCTCTTCCACCATGACTTTGGATGACCGTGATTGAGTCATTACGTGCACCATATTTTCAGTCACCGAGAGTTACTCCGACGTACTTATTAATTTCTCATTAAAACTTGTCCCTGTCGTTTGTGTTTTCTATTGTCCCTGTCTGTTTGCGCTTTTAAACCTTATACTTATTAATGTCGTTTCTCGCGACCACCGCAAGGGTATCATTTCCGGCTTCTGGTTGGCTACATTCGATTTTCTGAAGACGCCTCGGAACACGCCCAGCCCGCTTTCGGCCTATGGCGCCTCCTCATTCGCCTCCTATACTTCCGAATTAATGTCCAAACTCTCTCTGTATACGGCTCTGCCCACCGCGATCAACACTTCGAAAAATACGAATATCACAGTTCAACTCGGTGCTAATATTTAATCACGCATTATTTTGAAATTACTTCAGTTTCTAAATAACATAGCTTGTAGCAAAACTATCAACTTTATCATATTTAGCATAGATCACTTGAAGGGATGAAGTCCTACTAATGACGTTACTGGAAGCTCTGAATCAATTACCTGGAAAGCAAATTGAAGTAATACTTTGGATTATTTGCATTTGAGTTACCTTACAGAAAGTGTACTCGTACGAAAATTTTTTGATATTCGAGAAATATTAAACATTTCTGCCAGGCATTAAAGCGGTCATAAAACGATTTTTCTACTTTTGCTAAATACTACTTAGAATCACTCCCTAATGTTAATAACTACTTAAACTTGCCTTAGTTTTTCTTTCCAGGCTATGGCAGTCGCCAATAATATTCGAGAAATATGAGCATCGTTCATCCTCTCAACTCGGAGCTATAGAGCAAGCGGCCACGTGCCTATCCTATGCCGCCAACGTTAATTATACCGACGCTGCTGAGCTCCAGCCAGTGTTCGAGTTCGGCTATTCTCCTCACCGCAGCGGTCGGAGACGAGATCCTGAGTGAACGTCGAGGCATAGAGTGCCACGAGCCGAAGTCAAGTGATCACGCAGTTCTCGTGTCCAATCTATGAGCCGCACTCGACTGTTGTCAGGCGGGCAATTTCGGTCCCACAATTACGTCATCAAGCCATGCGAAGGCAAGGCTGAAAGAAATAGTCTTCTTTTATCCTCGCAATTTCATCGCGACCAAGAAGCTTCCGAATCAGTGGCGGTCCGTGCGAGTGTACTTGGGCTAGACTATGACCAGTACGCATCTGTAAAGCCACGAACATTCCAACCCGATATGGTTTCATGACCCCTCTAAGAACAGACGCTACGGTGTGTGCAGGCGCGTTGTCATGGTGAACCAACCAGTCTCGAAACAACTTAAGCTATCATTTTGACCACACACCGCGCTAAGTGTTCGGCAGTTTTTGACCCTCGAAAAATGGCATGATCTCTCGTGCCCCACCCTTTCTATACACCCGACCTCGTCCCATGCAATGTTCTTTGTTTCCCCAAATGGAAAAAAAAAGTTATCATAATAAACGAGTTCCGATATAGACGAGGTGAAACAAAAAGTGGCAGAAGTACCGAAAAGCGTCAACATCAACGAGTTAAAAAAAAAACTATTTTGAACAGTTCTGAAAAAAAAAAAAGAAAGACGTTACCACAAGTGTGTTGCATCAGGTGGAGAGCACTGTGAAGGTGACTAAAATTTAGACACACAAAAATAAATACGCGATGTTGTAGAAATCAAAATGCGTTCTTCTTTTGGAACCCCCCCCCCCCCTTCTTTCTCCTCGTATACACCATTCTACTGCTTATTACGCGGCCGAAAAAAACTGCCGAGTCAGTGGGCTGGCGACGCATGCGCGACGTCTGACATTGCGCGAGCGACAGAGGATGCCTACTGCGCATGCTCACAACTCGTTCCACAGATCAATAGATAATGTTGACAGCGCGCATAAGTCGATTCCCCCTGCAATGTTCTACTATACTCACCGACAGTTTCAGAAGCGCTGGGCATGGCGAACTACGTACATCTCATTATCGTTTATCATCCAATCAGATTAAGGCATCGGCCGATAAGAGCGTCGAAGAACCCCCTCTTTATAAGCTCTCAGTAACAGTAGGTTATAACGTTTGCTGTGTGTCCTGTACCAGAAAAAGAAAAAATGTTTTGAATTTAACAATTTTTGTTTTCTCTTCTCGTTGCAGTTCCTGCGAAGATCGAGGGCGGCCGATCGGTCTTCAACGTGTCAGCGGGGGACTCCGTAGTTCTCAGCTGCACCGCCAGGGGCGACCCTCCGCCGCTGATCACGTGGTGGAAAGACGGCGTCCAGGTACGTCTGCTGCGTATAGCCGTTGACGACGCCGTGGCGCGTGCCCCCAAAAGCATCGTAGAGAATACATACGACAGCAACAACGACGTTTACAAAACGACTCCGCGCGCGCGCCGACATTTTTGGTGCTTAGTGCAGAGTGGGCGCAACAGAACCGTTTTCTAAAGTCCGTCGGGCAACATTGGCGGTCGCCATTTGCTTGGAGACTGAGCACGATGATTGGATCTGAATTCTCGCCGAACATTGACTCAACGCTCGTCTCCAATACGTGCTCAGAGTATGTGATCAGGCAATGGCGGCGGGCAGGCGTTGGCTCGAAACTTTGTAAGGCATAAGGTTTTAAAAGCGCAAACAAACAGGGACGATAGAAAATAACACAAACGACAGGGACAAGGTCTATCGGTGATCATTTTACGATATGGTGAGGTGACAGGAACCTCGAGTGATATCTTTTCTGTTCTGTCTCTGACTGTTTCCAAAGCGTCTGGAGGACTGAAAACCGTATCTTGCGACTTCAGATAAATCTGTAGACAACTTTCAACAATGATCTCGAGCGCACCAAGATGAGCTGAAGTGTCGGTACTCCGAAGCGTGGCTCATTTATCGACTCTAGTCAACACATGGCTCGCACGTGACGTCATCGCACCATGCTGGCCGTCATTCCTACTTCAATTCTAGCCATAGATAAGCAAATTCGATGGTGCAAATTATACGCTGAAGGGCCTACGTGCTCGGGCAGCGAGGAGTCCACCACTATGGCAGCTGATGGGACGTCGGTGAAAGCCACGCGTGCGACTGGAGCTCGCACTAGCGGCGAATGATCGAGTTTGCCTGGCAACCCCTGGGAGAGCGACTTATGCTGCGAAGTTCAGGGGCCCTAATCCGGACACTGGGCAAAAAAAGTCGCCGAGGAATTCGGCGGCCGTGATTGGCCGGCGCCGGCGCGCGCTTGTCCTCGATGTCGGTGAATCATGGCGGTCAAATTCGTCGCCGACTTTGTCACGAAGTGTTCAGGTCAGAGCCCCAGTGCGGAACTCCTGCAATGCCCCCTCGTTGACCCAGGAGTTTGGTCGGCGGTATTGTGAAATAAATAAATACATTTTTCAAACTTTCAAAAGATTAAATGGTGTCTGATGGAGCCTGCAAATGCATAAAGGAGCTGCTTTCAATAACGAGCTTAGTTTCCAGTGCAAACTTCGCGAAATTTATTTTTGAACGCCTGTATCAGATAACGTTGAAGTTCCGAAATTTCGACAACGTACGCCATCCGCTAACATTTATAAATTGGGGCGAAACGTGAGAGCTCTCCACCGTGTATAGTTTATTTAGGCTGTGCGAGAAATACGGCGATAAAAACAATATTAACGTATCGGCGCAGAAAACAATAAAAAAGACAAAAGCATTCAATCTATTTTATTTAAGAAGAAAAAAAACATATAACCCAGCAAGAAAAAACAAATGAAAGGTTCCGAGATAATGCAAACTCCTACCATGCTTTTTTGTTTTTTTCATACGCGACCACGTGCGAGGAAAGGTGCGCGCTCTCTTCAGATATTAACATTGAGGGATAAAAGTATGAATTAACAATAACCCCTTTACCTTCTAGTCCCTTAACTTTCAAACTTGATGGAGTTTGTGTTTAGTAACACGTAATTTTTCTGTAACACCAATTGCCAAAAATTGGTTGCAAAAAAAAAAATTGACCGTGCAGTTTGGAAGTTGTATGCTTCGTTTCACCTTACGATGGAAAAGAGCGGGTACGGTACGAGCTATCTCAGCCAATCCAATGGACCCTCAACGCGTCACGTGACTAAACGGCCCGCGCGTCCTTGCTCCCCCTACCCTTGGTCACGTGACACTCACGCGGTAGTGGATTGGCTCCGACAGACTCGTGTTGTCCGTTGTGGTCCATCGTGACGTCGAAACGAAGCTTAGTATTCCCGGAGGCAGTGCAAGCATCGCACGAAACGCAACAACCACACACACACACACCACCCGCACTCCTCCACAAGCGGTATCGTATTACATCGAACAGAGGAGTGATCCATCACATCCTAATTTCCGGGCAACACACGTCGGTTAGAGGGAGGCAGGCTTTACCTTTTCTTTATTATTATTATTTACTTCGTTGACCGCGAAGTGAAAGTGGAAACTATTGAACGGTAAAAAAATGTTCGGGCCGTTTATTAAATTAATAACCACACTAAAAAGGGGGAGCGGGGAGAAAAACCTGAGTGTAAAAGCAGAAAACAAACCTGGCGTCAATATGGCGAAGCAAAACTTGCACCAGAATTTAAAAAAAAAGGGTACAAGAGGTCGTTTTCTTTTCTACACATTGCGAGAGAGCTTGATTCACGCATAAGCGTTTCACTAGCGAAAGATGAGATGTGTGAGGTTATTTGTCATAAAACTATAAAGTCAAATGAGTTTTCTTTTTTACTTAAGATTTACGAAACTGTGGCCATGGAAAGACCGTGCTGAAAGCGTTCCTCGCCAAGGTAAACGCCTTTGGCAGGTGCCCTTACAAAAAACTGTATTGCTTTTCTGTTGAAAGGCTGTTGAAACAAGTCATCAGAGTATATACGATTTCAATAGCTTTTCATCTGACTTTTCTAGCCTTTCCGCTGACTTTTTTTTTAATATTGGCCCACTTTTTGATAAAAAAAGTCAACAGACTTTCTGTCGCCTCTAAGATGCTTTTTCTGTAGCTTTTCAATTGAAAAGCTACAGCTTTTAGCTAAAAAATACAGCCGTTAAGAAAAAAAAACATTTAGAGCTTAGCTCTTTATTCACAGTTTTGGAAGCTTACTACGGTTTTCCACTCTGCTCCTAATTGGCTGCAGCAAAAAAAGTTAAAAAAAGACTCCTTTTTTGCAATTTATTTTAGATTGTGTTAAGAAATGGGGTCCCTGTGGTATTTGAAAGCACTACATACATCCCGCAACTACACATTAGAAACGAACACAAACACAATGAATACCTGAATCACACTCCCGTTGACTGCTCCGGAGCCTTATATATCCTAAATATTGGAGGTAATTATTTGGCCGGTGAGCACCTTAGCACTTATTAAGGTTCCAAGTATCCGATCTCCTTCTCGTGAGTCTGTCAAAGGGAAAGCAGTGTTTCGAAGTGTTATGGTACTACTAATAATAATTTGGCGCAGTCGCTAAAACAGCACTCTATGGGACAGTTATGGCTTTTGCATTAAAAAATAAGTTGTAGAAAAGGAGGACGAGTTGACGCTTTGAAAAGACACGGCGTCGTGTGCCGGGATGGCCGAGACAGGACGTTAGTGTCTGCTGCCTTGCATTGATAGACCAAGAGGCAACTGCAAATATTTTACAATTTGGTTAGGTTGTCATATATTATGCCTTATTTTTTTTCCTTCTTACCAACACCCACGCACGCTTACACAAATTTCTCAGTGGATGTACAGATCCCTTCAGTGCAATAGACAGTATGATGATAGTGCCTGTATTCGCGGTGAGAAGCTCGCCAGGAGCGTTTCGGTTTTCCCTCCATTTGGGTAGTGAACGTGCTACCTACGGAGTTATGTTTTGATTTTCATAGAGCATTGAAGCTTAGCATTTCACGGGCTTGCACCAGCAAGGAAAGTTGAAGTATCCTCATTCTCGGTTGAGAAACAATTCCACCAGGGGGCGATACCGAAACTTCTCGCCGCGAATAGGCTCCCTGGGAGACAGGGCTGCGCGTCTGTTTTCCACGTACCGCCGCGTCTCTATTCGTCGAGATCGATCACGTGAGGAGCAAGGAGTTTATACTCTATTTCACCTTATGATGTACCACAGGGAAAGCTACGAGCGCGAGCTCCTTGCTTCAGGGAGCATGTCAACGGCACAAGCTTTCGTGCATTAAGGGCGGCTGTTAACGCTCTGAGCTCGTGCTTCTAGCCTTCCGCTGCGGTACAACATAAGGTGAAACGGAGTATTAGCGCCGAGATGTTTCGGTGGCGCCCTCTTATGGTTTCCATCCATGACGTCACGACTGGGATTTGCCTCGCCGTGACGTCAGCAGTTGTTATCCTGGCTACTTACCATCAGGTGCGACGACGAGTTCGGTGGTGTGTTTAAAAAGCACAGTGGAAGCTAGGAGCCATCGCAATCCGAAACCAACACCGTCAAAGTTAACAATCTGACAATGCTCATATGCCCATGGTTTGGCCAATCGTGGAAAGCTGACGACAGCGACGCTTCTGGCCGCGACATTGCTAATAGTCATAGACACGAACCATTTCGCACACAGTCTATTGTGCATATTCATCTTTGCAAGCACGGTGTCCCGACTGGTGCCCCATGCGCAAACACGCAACATGCGCGTGAAGGTGACTCTGGCAGGCTTGCGATTGCACGTGCTTCCTTACACGGCCAGGAACATGGCGGCTGCCAAACTCCCTATTTGCAATCGTCTATACTCGGGGATAACTGTTCTCGGCATTGAAGCCAAAGTTCCAAAACCCTGTGCGCTCGCGCACATTGAGCGCCGATCACAGCTGAGGCTCTCGCTGTCGTCACTTCTTCGGAAATGCCAAAAAAGTTGTCCCCAAGTATAGTAGCCATGAAAAAAAATATATATCGTGTCACCACTAGGTTAGTGCAACGTTACTAGATTACCTCAGTTGTGGGTACTCCCGCCAGAGGGGTGCCACCCCCTCCCCCCCTCACTTACTTCAGTCCGAACCCCGCCGTTTGAAGCGCCATCTAGATTGTCGTTTCATAACTGTGTGTTCCATAGAACACGGTGGAACGCCATCTAGACGCTGTGCTTCGAAACGTACTTATTGTGTAGAATACACTGCAGTTACTGTAACAGCCGTCCGGCGGTAACGGAGCTAATCTAATAACGTTGGATTAGTGTGATGGAATATGACGATGAAGCTACGTTCTCGATTTTGTACTTGTATCAAGTTTACAGCTATTCATGTTTAAAGACGAGCAGCGTAAAAATACGAACGCGGGCGAAAAGACTTTATAGAGCTGTGGTGTCTTCTTTTTTCCTGTGTTCGTCGTATGCCGTACGCATCTAAATATTTACTCAAACTATTAGGGAATCTTGAGTGGGTACAGAGTACCAATGCGGGAACATGGAAATAGGTGTACGGTCGCATACACTCTAACGAAACGCAACACTTCTCACCTCATCGGAGAAAGCCCTACGCACTTTTACATTGCTGGACGATTTAAACTGCAAAAAATTTGCCAACATAAAAAACAAGGAAGAATAAAGCTTTTCTTGAAATTTGCCAGGGATGTCTCCAAAATTCCTCCACAAATAGCTTCGGGAACTTAAGGGTCATATTTACGGAATATGATAGCGCGCTCCCCTCGAAAGATACGGTCGTTCGCGGCGTCAAAATCAGACTCGCAAAAATAAGTCGAAAAAAAAAAATACTGACGCCGAATACTGGGGACAAACGTTTTGGGCAGGTCGAGACCCTAAGTGCGCGATTTCTCCCGACTTGTATTTTTTGTATATGTGTATATTTGTGCCGGTTTGGGGAAAATCGAAGGGAATTGAGGAGGCGCCGCGGGTCGGGGGTATCGGAAGATGAATGGCTTTTATCGGGCTGTGGCGTGTGTCTGTGTGTGTGCTGTACGCTGTACACGTGGCTGCGTCGGAGAAAATCGAGGGACCCGCATTAAAATTCACAAGTGGCTCCATCCATCGAGAAGCAGCGTGTTCATTCATCTTGGGATGGGGAGAGAGGGGAAAAAAGGAAGTAGGGGAAATTCGCGCTGGATCTTTGATTTTATTTAATTTGTTTTTAGAGGACGATGCGTTTGACACTCTGTCTTTGCTCACGATTTCTTCTCCTTTTTTTCTTCTTTTTTTGGGTTTGTTTTGTTCTGATTTATTTAACGTTGCAAGAGAGAATGAAACATAGTATATAGATCCGAGTCGTTTGGCTGAAATTAGAAGCAAGCGCGTAAATTAAGTATTCAAAATAAAACTAATGGCGAAGCTAATTTGAGCATGCAACAAAAATAGTTAATGAAAAACTTTTAGCGATAATAATGTCAAACACGCCGAGTCTAAAAAATTCAGGGCGTCCGCTGTCCCGCGGATTTACTCGAGAGAGCCATTCGTTGCAATCTAGGGAGCGAAGTTGGCGAACAACGACGTGACTGAAAATGTTTTCAGCCCCAGAATTATCTGGCAGGATCCGGATTGTACATCGCTGATTACGACGGCCGTCTCGTCTAGTCAAAGCTGGCTTCGGAATTTGTTCTAATCAGATACTGCTGCATGATATATAAAATAGGCCGGATCAGGTTATCCTCTTTTCATAAAAGAGAACTAGAAACCGCATGGCCAACTCCCTGCGACATTCCATTGCATGAAATGTTTTTTTAATTAAATATTAAGATTCTTATGGATTTGCGATTTATGATACCCAGGCAGTTACAGTCTTCAAAAACATTACTATATTTTTCACTTTTTTTTGGCAAGAAAAGCAGAAATTTAGAATTTTGTAAATGTAACCTTTAATGTTTATTGAAAAAAAATGTAGAGCTGTGGAATAAAAACTATACGCCTCCACAAAATTTCATTACTGCATATCGATATTTTATGAATGTCATCTCAAAAAATTCCCGGGGATGCGCCGCTCAATTTGATTCGGGCTTATTCGAGCTTTTTCGAACGCTGTGTACAACGGCATTTCTAGAGCAAATATGAAAACCCAGAGTTATGTCTTAGTAACTTACGGCACTCACCGTTACACAATCTACACACACACAAAAAAAGAAGTTTGCGATTTACTTTTAATTTTGCAACAAAAAAAAGAAGAAGAAAAGAACTACGCATTGCCGTAAGCCGGGTCACATTTAGCCTGAGTCCATAGAGCGACAACAGAAACAAACGAAAGCGGCAAGCCTCCAACTCACGCAGCGTGCTCGCGATGATACCTTTGACAGGCGTTTAGTCGTTCGGTTGCTCGTGAAATAAGCACGAGTGATTGCGAGTCTGCCAAAGATACCCTCGCGTGCATGATGCTCGTGTTGGAGCATAGCCTCCTTTATTCTACAAAGCCTGTCAAATAGCGAGAGGCTCTGGTTTGAGGCTTGTCGCTGTTGTTTGTTTCTGTTTGTCGCTCTAGTGGGACTCGGGCATTATACATCATATAAAAACAGTCCGGATACAGATTCGAACGCGAGTCCGTGCTTCGAATGCCTCATAGTAATGAGTTCAAGGATAAACGTTGGCACGCGCGCGTTCGAACCACGGATATTGCGGTGAATCGGTGAATCGTGTTTGAAGACTGTCTGCAGTATGACGTCCCGGCTTCAGTCTCCGCTCAAACGTTGCGTTACCGGTCCGGTCCAGATGGCAAAGTTTTAGAGCTTCTCCTTATCTGACAGGACCGTTGTAAGTGATTTTCGCACATTTTCATTGAGAAATTGCGGCCGATGAAGCCCACGAATACGAGAAGATGAATAGCGTAGTCGGCCACAGAAAGTGTGCCTCATTTTCTCAATGAAAAGTTTCGAAAATCGCCTCCATAACTTTTGAATCAAATATGGAAAACCTCCGAAACTTTTTCCATTTTTTACCTAGATCTTTAACACTACGTTTTGGAGCTGGTACAAAGCGTTCGTCGTAGCATTATTTACTTTCGCAAAAAGCAAAAGAAAACACCGTAATGTTTTTGTTTTTTTACATTCCCTGTACTTGTCGCTTTTCCTGACCACGGTGCAGTATGCCATATATACAGTATCCCAATCTTTGACGTTCTGGGCGCACCACTTTGACATTTTTGTCCTGTTTTTGTTTTATTGTTCTTCATCCGACCAGCAAACTTTTCATCCCCTCACAAGGAGCGCAAGATTTTGTTTTTGTTTTTTCGTGACGAGAATTTATGGTTGTTTATAGATTACTCGGCGTTGATTAATAACTACAACGGCAAAACATTAGACAAAAATGAAATAGGAGAGGAGAACTAGCATAATAAATTATCCACAGCGAGACGGCCGACTCCAGGCACTGATTATTCGGCCAGTCCTCGACCCCCCCCCTCCCTTTCCCTTTTTTCGTGTAATTGGAAATTCCAATCTTCCCCGACGTACGTCATAATTTTTTTTTCTGCCTAGACCCCGTCCTTTCTCCCGGATGATTGTTTGTGGGACGAACGTTTAATCAAGCGCTCCGTCGTAATTGTCGCCACAATGGACCGCTGTCCTTCCAATATATATTATTCGGGAAATGAGAGGAAATGAGGGGCAAATGAAGTTCGCTGCATTTTCGCTTTTTCTGCGCGTGTTCGTTCTCAGCTGGCTTACTCGGTGCCTGTTAGTTCAGGAGACGGCTAGGTTAGTTCATGACGTGGTCGTGACCGCAGATTACTCGGCCACATCACCGGTATTCAAAACACACACACACAAAAAAAAACGTTTCGAAAGATCAAACAGAAAGCGAAGATTACAGCAACATTCCTCGCTCGCTCTATGCTGGCGAATAATTCTTACCAGCTCCGTCCCGTTGTCATGCGGTATGTCATTCGCAACTACCGGCGTCACACCGGGGAGTGCTCTTTGCACCGAATAGAGTTTTTCCAGGACCCCATCGATCAACACTGCCAGGCCGCCATTTCTTGAGCACGTAGCGCGTGATTAGACATTGTCACAACCCAAAACAATGGAGAGAGAGGAGAGTTCTCTGGGCGTGACGTTGTTAAAGGGTGGACCACTGACCGAGTGATAGGTCCACGCTCTGGTGGAGAGTCTGACCAATCGAAAGGAGACGGAGACGTAGGACAAAAGCACAAACAAAATTTAATTTATTTGCAGTGAGAAGCTCATTACGATACATACCCTCTGCACGAATCGCTTCTGTAGTATTGGCTTACGAAAACAGGTTTCACAAATCTAGGTTTACGGAGTCTTATACAATCACTAATAAAGCTACTACTATTAGCCGAATCAAAACATGCCAATTCAAAAAGTAACAGCGAGTGCGAAAAGTCTCATCTGGCGTGTCGATGGTTGACGACGTCTCCCTGCGCGGTTCGTCCAAAGTGGAGGAGTTCCGGCGGTGGGCTGGCTCACTATGGGTGGCCGGCGCCCCCTTGCCTCGCACCCACTTCTTGAGATGGCACGCATGCACTCGATGGAACTCCGTCCTGTACTTGGCGTAGGGTCGTCGGCAGTGGTCTCGTCGCCCCGCTCGACGACGCGATGCGTCCGTCCGCCTCCGAGTCTCTTCTCGCACTCCCCTTCGTTCTTCACACTCAAACCGAGGTTCGCGCACCAAGCTTGGAAATTCCTCTCCCCCGGACGGTCATTGCCCTGCGAGTCCGCCCTTTGGCCCTGAAAACAGGCGACCTTCCAAATCCAAAACATTGCCCACCGTTTCATGTGACACAACCCTGCTAGGTTCAAAGCCCTCTTGATATGTGCTTTGTGTCTTGTATGTCTTTAAGTAGAGAAGTAGACATTGACGCACGGGGCATTCGAACCACGGATATAGCTGTGACTCGTGTTTGCAGGATGTCTTCTTTTGTACGATGGATGAGCAGTGTGAACCCGGCTTTAAGCCTACCCTAGAGGCAACCAGGGATTTCGCGTACATCTTAAAACAGTATCTTCCTTAAAACAAATACATGAAAAAACTTGATTTTGAACGTTCTGTATAGTCAGTGACAGCTTATGAAAGGCAGAGGTTCCCTAAGATTTTATTGTCGATCCGCAGGTAACCGCGTTCGCAGGTAAGAACGCCAAAAAAACAAATCATGGAGTAAGAAGCGTGGACAAAGTAGACCCCGCCCTACGTTGTTTTAATGTGAAAACATTACCTGTCCCACGGAGCAAACTGACGTCATCAGCTTTTGAAGCCGCGCAAAACGGCACCTTCCCCTGTCTCAATGGGGCGAAGCATGTCGTCTGCGGAAATCTGGTGGATAGGCTCCCATTGGCTGGCGCGCGTCATAGTTTCAAGGAACGAGGCTCCCATTGGTTTTCGCGTGGAGTAGTTCTAAGGAACGCCACCAGAGAAGCCTTCTCCGTGGCGGCGCAGCGCACGCAGCGGCCCGGCCGCCGGTAAGAGGTTCGGGCCTGGCCGCAGCGCCCGCACGGGCAAACTCCGGAGAGGCTGCACGGCCGAGCTCAGCGCTGCGCGGCCAGTTCACGAGGGCGCGCGCTCGGCCGTTGGCCGCTACCTCGACAGTAGCGAAACCTGGTCGTCCACGCCAGTACGCCGCAGACGAACTAAGGGAGCGGAAGAACGACATCATTCATGCTTTCGCATTCACAACTCATAAAAGTGCTTAGGTATCCTCGGATTTTTTTTTAGAGCGCAGCTTTTAGGCGTCCGTTTCTGGCTTCAGCGGCGTCGGCGTAACCGCGAGGTCACGTGACCCCCCCCCCCGAGGTCACGTGACCTCAGGGAGTCACCTATCCCTCAGTACCCTTTCATCCTCCTCCTCAAGAGCTGCGCTCTAATCCGGCGTTACAAGGAGTTGTAAACGGCTATCATTTCTTTTACTTTTGTTGTTTATAATCTTTTTCAGCGCTTATCCCCCAGGCGAGAAATGTCGAGTCACTGGTGTCTCACATTTCGTGGACGAGATCTACTGCGCACGCTCAGAACGCCTTTCACAGCCCAGTAGGCAAAGATGGCCGCGCAGACGACACTATGTAGCGTGCTGATCGCCAGCGGTCTACGTACAGGGAGCCATTGTCCTATAATGTCCAGTTAGTCACAGACGGCTCGAGAAACGCAGAGCACGGCTTATCAGTTTAAGGCTTCCCGTTTCGTGATTGGCTCTTGGGCGTCCTTATCGGCTGATGCTGTAATCTGATTGGATGTGGAGCGATGATGAGATGCTCAGAGCTAGCCACGCCCTGCGTTTTTTTTTTTACATTCTCAATGAATTCTTGCTTTTGACGCAAAAGCAAGGGTTCACTGCGTTAGAGATGTATACAACATCCAGACATTAAAGGAATACTGAACCGAAATTTGGATTTCGCAAAATAAGGCTGCAGAACCGTTGAACGGGACGCTACAAACTCCAAAACGTCACTCATACATCGATATCTCAAATGGATGGCCGTACTTTTGGAAAAGAAGGGCGCGATCAAGCGAGGTCCTTGACGTCATTGTCCTCCGAGAGAATTTGAACATGAGGGGAAGCGCCTCGCTTCTCTCCTCCTCGCTTCGGTTCACCAGCTCGACGGGACGTGCCTTGTCTCGTCGGCCTCGTGGGCCGTGTTCAATCGCGCACTTCGTTTCCAACAAAATACGGCGATCCGTTAAAGATATCGCTGTATGAGTGATTTCTTTTTTTTGTTTCTTTGTTGTTGTTTTTATTTTGCAGCGTTCCGGCTATCCGTGTCAAGCCTTGTTTTGTGAGCTTGAAATTTCGGTTCAGTATCCCTTTAATGCAAGGGTGCGGGCAAACTGGTTACAAACGGACTTTTTTTTTAACCCTAGAGAGTGGGGAAACGGAAAGACAGGAACAACACGAACCTCCAGAAGATTCGTGTCATTCTGTTTTAAGGGATGCGTGTTGTCCTGTCATTCTGTTTCCCCACTCCCCATGGTTAAAAAAAATATCGAGACATGCTTGCTAAACATCAATCTAAGAAATCTGGTGCGTCAATTTTCGCGCAAGTCACATTAAAAAAGAGTCAATCGCCGTAAAAAAAAAAAGAAAGGAAATGCAGTCTGCACTGTGGCACCGAGCAAGACGTTTTACCTTGTTCAAGTGCCATAGTGCAGACTGTTTTTTAGGTTCAAATATATTTCAGTCTCCTGACTGGCCGAGCTTCCTCCGTCTTTCGCAGCGATTGGCTCTACCAAGTGTCTCGCGTAAACGTTTAAACGCTCCAGCTTTTTTTTATGTATTTTTTATTTTTTTATCAAGACGACCACATACATAGCTTTAGTCTCAACTATTTCGCCTGTCCTGCTTCTCCGAAGCGCATGCATAGATTGATTTATTTCGTTGGGGATTTTTAGCAAACCGTTACCGTGTTCCGCGTACTGCACTACCGGAGCATTTGAGGCATGCTTTGGAGCGTGCGCCCGGGTGGTACCGTGACCGCAGGGCGTGCACTTAAAGCATGTTGAGAAGGCTCCGGTGGTGTGTTAGGTACACTGAACCATAGCCTCCTCTACACTCACAAAGCCTGGCAGTTCGACGACGGAGCCGTAGAGCGCCCGGTCGCAGATTTAGAGCGCGACGATCTGGTAGCACGGAGCATATCTTGGGGAGCCTGTAGTCAGCGCACAGCTTTTGTAGCGGCGAGGACCCGAAACATGCTTTTCAAACCCGGCGAGAAAAGAAGCGGTATGAAGAACGCGAGGAGTACGAGCGGACATTCCATCGCTTGGGACAAGTGTGTTTCGGCGTCTCGCCGCAGCGGGGCGCCCGTTACATGCCTCTCCTTTTATTCGTTGTCTGCCATTGATATTTATTGTAGTAGGCTGGATCGCGGACCGCGGCATCGGCAGCTGGGGCCGAGTGTCGCCACCAGCCCATTGATTGGCACCACCAAATGCATGGGACTATATATGTGAAAAAACCAGAAAAAGTGCCGTTTCCCCCGTTTCTAAGTTGTTGTCGGCACTGAAACTTTTTGGCTGCTTTTGATAAGCCGATCAAATAGCTTGCGTACAAACATGAAAACTGACAGCCCTCGCAGTTTTTATGATTAAATATTTTGTGGTCGAGAGTGATTCCGCTGGGCGAAAAATGTAGTGCAGCTCAATGAGGCGAGAGTTACCTAGAGTTACCGCGGAGTCGGTGGTGGTTTCGTTGAGTTGGGTTTAGAAGACTACAAGCTCGAAGGGTTTGCTCCGCGGAATTCGTTCACTCCCGGAAAGCCGCTGTCGAGATGGAACTTTTTTTGTCATTCATCAACTTATGGGCATGGGCTTCCCCGAGGACGGTCTCATTGACGGCAAGTTCATTTGTTTACTCCACTACGAGAGCAAGCTTGCCAGCTCAGCCGTATAGGTGCTCCGGTACGTTTGATTTTTTTAATGGGCGTTCGAACGTTTGGCACATTCCGAATCGATCTCCAAACACCCAACATAAGGATCGCGTACATGCTTCAATATTCTTACTTTTGTGGGTTTCTCCCATAGACTTGCGTGTATTGCCTGGTGTCAAGCAATGGCCGCCGGTGGCGACACCGACGGGCTCCCGATCCGCGATCCAGCCTACTACAATAGAGATCAGTGTTGTCTGCCGCTCTACCTTTCACTTTCGGTGGCCGCGTCTCGTGGTAATCTGCCAGGCTTTATCTGTGTAGAGGAGGCCATAACTGAACACGGTAACGGTTTCCTAGAAGTCCCTATTATATAAAAAAAGACCTGTAACTGGCGTAAGAAAAAAAAAATTGTCATACAACACTGTGGACACACACGCACACAGATTGTAGTATACAGCAACATAAAAACAGAAAAATAAAACTCAGTAACATAGCGTAGAAGTTGCTGGTGCAGAAACTGTATGTAACGATGATTAAACCAGTTTTATTAGCAATTACAACAGATACATGAAAAAAAAAACGCCAACGTAAAAGCAGAACACCCTGCGCTTTTTGTGTAATGTATGAGCAGTGCGGCTGCGTCCTCAGTGTGCAGCTCTTGGAAGCTGACTAGGTGCAAACCGTCTTGACGTATAGCCCGGCGGCCATATTTGCTTATCGCCAGGACGCGACAAACGAGACGAGGGACCACTTCGGCGAGCCAAAGGAACCCGAAGGATCCTGACGATCGGTGATCAGAAGACACTCAAGGACGAAACGCCGTTTGCCCTTTTCCGCCAAAGAAAAGGAGAAGAGATCGAAACCGGCAGTTCGGGCTCCGAGGTCTTTAAGGCGATCGACAGACTTTTTTGAAAT
Organism: Ixodes ricinus; assembly: GCA_037355805.1. NCBI lineage: Eukaryota > Metazoa > Arthropoda > Arachnida > Ixodida > Ixodidae > Ixodes > Ixodes ricinus. The sequence goes on along the minus strand of JAZHYW010049476.1, from coordinate 68,646 downwards.
GACGTGTGAAAGAGGGCGCGACCCAGATTCCGAAGGTGCCCTGCTGCGAGGGACCGATCATCGCTCCTCCCGTTTTGTTATCCTTATCACCCGTTCTTTTTGTTTTGTTTCGACGCTGTTCGTTTTCCATCGCTCTAACGACTCCCACGGGGTGTGTGTACTGTACGAGCAGATTCGGGCATCGAACGAAGTGACAGGAGCACGGGCCTATTGATCTCGCGCTAAAGATTCTGACCTGAATTATGTCCTCGGCGAACGTGGAGACTGCCGAAACTGCGTGGACTCCGCGCTGGCGAGAAAATGAAGCAACGTTTGACGCTTTTGTCCTCCATTGAGGACAAAAGCTGGCTGGCTCCACGAAACTGGCTGACTCCATGTTTCATTTCAACTCAGAGCGACTAAGGAAGCCGCGCTGAAGAGTGTTATAACGACAAAATCAGCCATCATGGTGCCTAAAATCATGGTTGCTAGTTATCTCAAGTTTTGTCTGTAATCTAAGGAAACACTTCTCCATCCTTCAGAAACGGTAAAACAGCCCACGAGAGAGCAAAACGATATCGCCTGAGCTTCCTACCACCAGCTGACGAAGTCTCATTCTCAAGTCGTCACTATCGCCGTTTGCGCCAGCTCTGCACTAAGGACCATAATGGCGGCGTTTACAATCAGTCACTTAACTTGCTCTATTGTTTTTGTGTTTTTCTTTTTGTCGTGACCGCTTATGAAAATGATTATAGCGATCACTAGTATTGCGATCAAACGTGTAGTGTTCGTATGCTTTTCTGTTTCGCGCAACAAGAGCGAGCTCACGGCGTTCGGCATCCTTGCCAAGCAAGCCTTCACGCAGTGCGAGCACCCGTTTAGAAAAGCACGCTTGTGCGCGTATACAGTTTAGGCGTCGTACGCACAGCACAGCTATAGCCACATAACGCTAGAACCGAGTCGTATTTGGCGGAACCAACCAACCGCGGACATTCCATCGCGTGACTTCAATTTCCGCATACGAACGAATGCGTTCCCCGAAAGCTGTTTACAAAACAGCTTTGCCGGTCCCAAGCCCCTACAAAGTGCAGCAGCAGATGGAGCACATTTTGAAATGCTGACGTGCACTAAACAGGTAGACAAAGAAAAGAAAAGAAAAAGAAACATAGTCTACTTTTACATAAAAGAAAATCACACTCTACAAATAAAAAATGGACACAACAAGTTGCCGTTGGAATTTGACGATAGGGTTGCAAAACATCGCGTAAGATGCCTACCAATAAATTGTTAATTTCAATATTTTTGACGCTAAGCCGTTTCAGAATCATCGAAAGGGGTTATATTAATGTGTCACGGCCATAATTTGTTCCAATAAATCGTAGCTTCCCACGGTTCCATACTTCGTGTCGGATATCTGTACACTTTTTTCTGCTAAAGTCGCTAAATATTGGACCTGCTCTTAGTGCTTTCGTGCTCGAGTCTGGGACCTCAATAGAGCGTGTGGTCGCCTTTTGCACGCTCTTTCGCCATCGGCTTTGGTAGGGGGACCAGGGGTTTCACCGAAAAATGCAATTAAAAAAAGTATCTTTTTTTTTTTGAAAAAGGGGGGGGGGCGCATTGAGAATAGAGGAGTTGTAGGTTGTTGGGATTACAAGGGTGCCTTCAGAAAAATAGGGGGGGGGGGGTAGGGAAATCACTGGTGGGGACTGTCCTAATTGTGCGCTAAGCGGCAGCAAAGCAGACCGCGCGTTCTTTGAAAGCTCTTGCGTGCGGGCTTTGCGTACCCCCAAAGCGGCACCCGAGCGACAGTGGCGCGCAGCAAGAGGAAGGGCTGGGGGACGCAAAACGGTAGCGCCGGGCCCAGCAGCGACATGGCGCCACTTGCCATTATGTACACAGAGGCCGACCGGCAGTTTGAGCGCCGGCACACGGACAATCCCTTTGGTGCGGTGTGTAATCTGTGCGACACACAGTAGTTTCGGGTGGACGTGAGCAAATGCGTTCTGAATGCTACGCATCTAAAACGCCTTTCGGAAGTGTTAAATGTTTATGCAGATTCTCGTACAGTAAGCAGTCCTTGAGGCACGATAGACCTCTTGCAAAATCGAAGAAATCTTAGCGGTGTGGTGCAGCTCCGAGGTTTCGATTTGCCAACCGCACTTCTTGGGAATATGGTACTTTCCTTAAATTTATAATACTTGCAGGTGTTGCCTACCAATACGGGTAGAAGGATAGGGCACGTTTTTTGGGGGGGGGGGCTCCCGTTGGGCCAGAGTTTGTGCTCAGGTAAACACTGGACCACTATAGCACCTATGGAAGAAAAAGTATACTCGGCAGATCATTTTGTAGTGTTATGCTGCATTTTGAAGTGGTAGCCCTGACGCCAGAAAGGTGTGGGACGCGGCCGGCCGCATACTTCTATTCCTCGCTACGTCTAGGCAGGTCCTTGCGGCCGCTGGAGATCTGTGTTTCAACGGGGGCTCTCACGAAGATCATTGGTTGAGTGCAACCGAGCGCTGACTTTGTTTTTAGGCACTGATGAGATCCACCACTTCGTCAACGGGGCAATCGAGACGGAAGCCATGCCACACCTCTCCATGATAATGCAACGCGCGCAGTGTTGCGTTGCAGGGATTTTTAGAAGTAATCCATTCATTCCGAAACACATAACTCAGAGTCGAGCCTTGGAGAATCCCCGCAGCAGCAGCTCGGATTTCACCGTTCTCAGCAGAACGTTTTTGCTGACTTCGAGAAAAAACACTTCCTGTTCTTCCTCTCTGGTCGTTCAGTAGATATATATAGAAGCGGGGTTGCCCCGTGCGAGTGGTGACCTCTGTTTGCAGTTGCCGCTTTGACTTCCTTTTTGCTTGTCCCTAGGGAGAGATGGAAATGATGCTTCACTCTGGCAAACTGTTTTCCCTCGGAGGACGCGACGTCTCCGGTAACTCCGCGTCACCGCACTTTCCCTGTTCGTAGATTTATTTTTCCCCGGGAAAAAAAACGAGGGTAAAAAGGGAAGAGAGGACCATATAGGGATTCGGAAAGCTATGTAGGGGAAAGGGATCACAAAACGATTGAAGTGAGGAGGATAGGAGAGGGGGAAAAGGGGAAGACGTCTTCCCCAGCAGACCTAGCCACTGAGGAAAGCATTGTGTACAGACCTAGAAAGAAAAACACTAGAACAAAGCTGAATGGGGAAAGGGGTTTAAAACATTTGAAGCGATGTGGATAGGAGAGGGGAAAAGGGAAGGCGTCTTTCCTAGAAGATGTAGTCACTGAGTGGGGCAATGTTTCCTTGGAATAATTCTAGAACAAAACAATATGGTGAAAGGTAAAGAAACAATTGAAGCAATAAGAAAGGGGAAAAAGGGACGACGTCTTCACCAGAAGGCGTAGGCACTGAACGAGAGAGTGTTTCTACAGCAAAATAGGCACAAAGCTGGATGGGGAAAGGCGGAGTTTGGGAAAGGAAGAGAAACGATTGAAGCGAGGGGGTAGAAAAGGAGAAAAAGGGAAGACGTCTTCCCTAAAAGACGTAGCCACTGAGCGGGGCAATGTTTCTAGACCTAGAACAAAACCGAAGGAACGCGAGCGGGAAACGAAAAACAAAGTACAGAAATAAACAAAGAAAACTAAAGACCGTCTCGGAACCAGGGAAGAAGGGGCGGCAGTAACCCACAATCCACGCTTATAAATCACGCTCGATGCGGATGGATGGATGGAAAAAGATCCCCTTTCTTCGGATCATCTATTGTTTCTCTCTGGCGTCATGACCGGTTATTGCGACCCGTCAACTTCGGTTATATTCACACTCCGTGTTTTGTAGAAAATCGAGTCACGCAGAGAGTATAGGAACTGCACACGTGCAGTAGCGGAGGTTTGCGTGAAAACGGCTTCTGTGTATGCAGCCGCGGTGCCTTTAAACTGTGTTGTAATTCCTCCAAGTTTATAACCAGGTTTTAGTTTGGACCACGGAGGCTTTCTTAGGTTGGTTGCAAGAAAGCGCGACACATTGAACGGATAATTAAGCTAAGTGGTTTCTTCAAATCACTCATCAGAGCAATTTGAGTGTGTCTCGTTGAATGGTTCTGTTCCATAAAACATCTGTTTTTCGCTGAAAGTGAAAGTTTTTAATAATAAATAACTTAATATTTAAAATAAAAACGGATTCAGCTCTTTGCCTTTACTCCATCTCTGGACTTGTACTTGCTGTTCTATACGAAGTACCTTACAAACGTGTATTAGCAGATTAAAATTTAATTTACCGCTCTCGTTCCGAATAAATTTACTTTAAGCGGTAATTACGTCTGTATAAGAAAAAAAAAGTGCTGTTGTTTGTTGGTAACAAAGGCAACTGCAAGAGTTAGCGCCGAGACGTTTCGGTGGCGCCGTCTTATGGGTCCCCTGCCCTGCATGACGTAACTAACAGGATTTGAATTGCCGTGATGTCACGAGCTGTGATCCTGGCTACGTATTATCAGCTGCGATCGACCGGTTCGATGGTGCGTGAAAAAAGCCCAGCGGAAACTTGGACTCTTCGCATTCTTAAACCAACACCGTCGACGTTTACATCCTGACATTACTCTCATTTCCTTCGATGAAAGCAAGCGGAGTAGACCCTTTTTCAAATGTCCATCAAGCAACACTTGCGGCCGCCATGTTTGGGCGTCGCTTCCTTTGCCGAAGCGTGTGATTGGACCCGAGTAATCGTCGAGCTCTGACGCAGCACTCGTGTCGAATACATTCGAACCCGAATACTCGCCGAACGCTGACGTAGCGTTCGTGCCGAGTGCATGCTCAAAGTGCACACCCTCGGATAAACGACGACGCAGCTACTGGAGATGGGCCACGATTTTGAAAAAGCCTTAGCGTTTGGCCAATCGTAAGAAGCCGACCACCGCAACCCTTTCGGTCGCGCACGTCGCCAATAGCAAAAGGGTGATTTTAAGTGACGTCCCTATAAGCGACTCTTACGTACACAGTAGCCGGAGGAGGAAAAATCCAGTGTCGCTATCTTCGTCTGCTTAGCAATTCCGAGCAGACGATTCCATCTGTTTCTTCTACGCGCTCCTCGAAACCCGCGGCGTTATGGGCGCCATCTTTAAGCCGTCACGGCAACAAGACCCCCGAGCGCGGCGTCGATTTGGAGCGCGTAACCCGAAAAGGATGCGTCGATGGATGTTTGTTGACGCTCGGCTGCTTGATCGCGCCCAATGCGACTGTGATTCAGATTGAGCGACAGGCGTTGCCGTCAAGCGGCACCGGCCCCCGCGCGTCCGACCACCCAAGTGCTGAATTGCAAATTGCGCCAACGGCCCCTCCGCCTCTGTCTCCAAATGAAGACAAATTGCGATGGCCCGCGGTCGTCACCGCGCATGTTTCTTTTTTTTTCTTTTTTTTTTTTTTTTGTTGGCTGCTGTGTGGCGGTCGGGGAAACTATGCAGATGAAAAGAGATCAGTATCGTGTCGGGGGATGTCAGGTTCTGACATGTGTTTTCTACGTACTTACAACAGCTGACGTATTGCAACGGTGCGCAAAGAAGTTTCGGTACTCCAGGCTTGCACGTTTCTTATTGCGAGGGGGGGGGGGTGGAAACTGCAGATGAAAGGAGATCGGTACTGTTTCTCGGCGGGGTCGAGCTATCGTACGTTTTCCGCGTGCACCAGCTGACGTAATGCGACAAAGCCTATTCGCGGCGAGAAGTTTGGGTACCGCCGCCTGGTGGAATTTTTCCACAACTCAGAGTGAGGATACTTCAACATCCCCTGCTGATGCCAGCACGCGCAATGCCAAGCTGTCTATGTGCACTATGAAAATTCTAACATAACCGCATGGGTAGCACGTGCACTAGCCAGAGTGCGAAAAACAGAAGCGCCCCTCGCTAGCTTCTCACCGCGAGAAGTGTATTAGATTACGCTGGGCTTGCAGGTTTCTTTTTGTGGTTGGAGGTGGAAACTATGCAGATGAAATAAGATGAATACCGCGTGAGAGGGTGGCGGGCCGGCACGTGTGTTCCGCGTGCGAAAGCTGACGTATTGCGAGAGTGCCCAAATAAAAGGGTTGTTGGTTCTCCGTGGTGCAGTTTTGGAAAGGATTCAGCGGTTTCGTGTAGCGACCTAAAAGCATCTGAAAAATACTCGTTGATAAAATCATGTTCGTTTATTTGGATTTATGGCACAAACTTGTATGTTCCAGGTTACAGTGTCAAAACAAACGGTCTGGAACTTCGCATTATCCGGATAAAGCTCCATGTGAGCGGCTCAGCTGAGGCACTCCATTTACCTTTAATATAACTTCGGACGGATCATTGTCTGCGTTTGTTCAAGACCGCCGTCTTGTATTTTTAATTCACAATGGCAGATTGATGTGATTGTTCAAATCACTCTTCCTGTTGTGGGTTTAGTGTACTGAGGGATGTAATGATGCACGCTAGTCGTGACTATGGACATTACGTCCCTCAGACTTCTTATTAGCATTGCTCAGAATTAAAGTGGCTTTCGGCAGCATAGATCATATACGATCTAATCCGCTTAAAATAAATCGCAAAAATCAGCTTTCGTAACCTACGACACTGAAACTTACCATAAAAGTAAGGCTAGCTGATGAATTTGACATGCGAAAAGATAGAAATAAAAATTCCATTGAAAGAAAACCCGAGACTGCGACAAATAAAAAAACGGACATCACGACACAGAACCTCAGGTTTTCTTTCAATCATGTTTCCTCAACCAACTCGCCTGCGTACTTTCCTTCCTTTAAAAAAAAACAGAAAGAAAAGAAAACGGCCTTGATAAAACAAATTACAAGTAAAAATCGAAATTTTGCAATGACTCATATTGGGACTAGGCCTTTTTTAAAGTTTTTCTTTTAAACTTCAGCCTGTTATTCAGTTCCTGTTTTTAGTGATTTCAGCGACAGGGTGTTCTCCTTTACTCCCGGGAAAGGTAGCGCAAACAAATTTCGCTAGGTAGTGTCATTTTGTTTATCTTGTACCCCAAGCGTGGTTCCACAGTGGTGATGAAAAATATTCTGAGCTAAAGGCATCACTGGCAAGACGTTTGAGAGTCACGAAACAGGAAGAACAACTAACGAAAGTTAAGAACATATTCACTTTACGAAGATCTCACAAAGCCTCACGCCATTTTTTTTTTCAGCTATATGCATTTGTTTAATTTTTTCAACCTCAGTTGTTTGCAACGTAATGCCCCAATTGTTTTTTCTTCCCCATACTTTTGGTCATTTTCTTTTTCTTCTTTCGCCCTGACATAACACTGGTTGTCAGCTGTTTGGACTGAGGATTTGTGACGTACCAAATCATACCCGCCTTTATTGAAATATTTAGTCTATATTTCTTGTAAGTAATATTTGTATTTGTAGAAAAGGGATCACTTTTGTCTACCGCTCTCGTTTACTGAAAAACAAAATTTCCCAGAACTCCCTTCAACCAACCGGCCATCTGCGACCCCGCGTGGGCTGCCGCTGCATTGCGGCCCGGCGACGCAATTCTGTGGCTCGAAAAAAAAGGAGGAACGCAAGAAGGGAAGCGGCAGCCAATCCAATCCAAAGAAAAAGATGAAAAGGAAAGAGGAATAGCGAATAAAGGAATCTCATAAAAGGTCGCTCACAAAGGAGGCCCGCCGGGGAGCGACAACCAATGAAAGCTGCACACCATACTCTGCCCGCCCCTAAGGAACCGACTTTGAGGTGGAAGGCTGGAAGCTCTATTGGACCAGTCGTAAGGTCCATCTTTCTCCACGTGGTCACGTGGTCACGCTTCCGCCCGTAGCGTCAGAGAAGCGGGGGTCAGGTGGAGAAAAGGGAGGCGTTTGATTGGTCAGGCTAGCGCATAGCTTACGCCGCACTGTCAGCTCAGGGCTGAAAGGAGTACACGATAGAAGGGACGGCGGCACACTAGCTGTGCTCCTCCATGGACTCACTCCATCATGGTCCTTGTCCGGCCCGCATTGTTTTCGGGTCTCTGCGTTCTGCCAAAGGCAATGTTCGGTTTGTCTCTGCTGTTTTCTTATTATTGCTCATTGGTATTTTTTTTCTCCGCTTTTTGAAAAGGGAGAGAGAGACTTTTGTGGTAAGAGATGGCCCCGTAATCGGTAGCTGCGCCTTGTGTCGTGCGTTATCGTGCTCCGCGCGGACCCTGACGGGCTTCTATTGGTGGCTTTGGACTCGTCGACGGTCGCAAACAGAATGCCCCTGGCGCACTGAGTCTGCATATATAGGTATATAGCCTATATACACAAATATATATATATATTTTTTTCTTCTCCAGGCTGTTTTTTGTTTACGTAGATGAACGAATCTACTGTTTGCTGAAGTCTTTTTTCTTGGCTTTCTATGTTTCTAATGTACTATATTATGCGTATCTATGCGAGCGCATTGATATTGATTTGAGAGAAAAAATAACGAAGAAAACGACACAAGGGACAAAACAGGCGAGACGCTCTTTCGTGCTTGCAACAAACAGTTTGTTGCCGTCCGACACTGGGCTTTGGGGGAGGTTGATGTCTCGTGTTGTTATTTACTCTCGTTTCCTTTCTTTTCGATATCCCGGAGTTTGTCGTCTTCCCAGCCCGGCTTTGATTACGGCGCCTGGAATGCGTCTCCGACTGGTGTCCTAAAGAGTGGACACTCGATTTCCACCTGATGACGTCATAAAAGTCTCATTTTGTCGCCGGTCGCGATCCTGGCGGCGTCCCAGTGGCGGTGGTAGGCGTGTCAGATCAAAGCCTCCTTTATACTCACAAAGCCTGGCAGTTCGACGACGGAGCCATAGAGTGCCCGGTTGCAGGTTTGGTCTGGTAGCACAGAGAATCAAAGAGCCCTTTCTCGGAGAACCTGGACGTCAGCGAACAGCTTTCGCAGCGCCGAGGGCCCTAACACACACTTATTCGCTCTGGAGAAGTGTGTTTCGGCGTCTCGCCGCAGCGGGGCGCCAGTCGTGGTTCTCTTCTGATCCGTTGTGTGCCGCTCCACCTTTTCCATTTCGGCGGCCGCTTCTCGTGCCGGTCTGCAAGGCTTTGTCAGTATACAGGAGGCTATGATCAGACTCCCATCCCACAGCACGACGCTCCGGCTTCTGTGACGCCATTTGTTGCCACTTCGGTGCACGCGAAGAAAGGGACGCTTTCCGCACGTGCACCACTATATAGGTTCACGTGCGGAAGAGGTCGATAGTTTTGATTTTTGCCTAGTTTTCATTTTTGCCGTCTGCTGCGAGCTCTCTACCCTCGATCGCGCAGTCGACATTTGCAGCGCCACCAACCTCTTTTTTGCTACCTCCACTTGACTTAGTAGAAGAATCAGTGCTTCGGGTACAGTGTGCAAACGTCAAACGCACGTTTCGCAAATATTTCTTTTTTATAGTTGCCTACGCGTTTGATAACGTCATTTTCATGCTGTCTTTACCAGCAACACAACGTAAAGGCCCGTTCACACACTTCGAACCGAGTAGAACCGACTGAAACTGGACCGGTTCTTAAGCCACTTGCGGCGGTTTAGGACCGGATGGGCTGCTGCGGAGCAGGTCCTAAGCCGTCGCAAAGGGCTTAAAAACCGGTCCCGTCTCAGCCCGGTCTTACCCGGGTGCAAATGTGTAAACGGGCCTTAACTGTCAGAAGGCACTTTTTTTATGTTGAGAAATTAGAGGGATTGAATGGAGACGTTCAGCTAATCCAGGAGAGAGAATTGGCCCAGTGTATCCACTCCAAGGAGTTGAAAGGAATGAAATTATGGAAAGCTCTAATTCCCCGGAATGGAGTTGGAATGGTAGGGGGATTGGTATCATTCCGCAACCCTGGTAAATTGACGCGACTTTTGTAATGTTCATTGTTCTTTGTTGGTTTATTTTATGCGTATCAACATTAAGTGATTATATTTCCAGACTTGCACGGTACCCATCACAAGTAATTATATTACTTGTGATCAATTACTCTTGGGGTAATTTATTTAATCATTTGATTACATTTATTAGGAAGTAATCTCGAGGGTATTCTGATTGCTTTTGGAATTACTCGAATTACTCGGCAAAGAACAAAGTGGCGGGTTGGTGAAAATACAAGAATGAACGAAGGAATAAAAACACTTAGGGACAACGACGGACACCACTGTGCTGTCAGTCCTTCGTCCATAGGCGTTTTTATTCTTCCATTCGTCATTGTAGAATTACTTGCAACCGCGTTACTATTTTACCTTCTTTTTTTCTAATGGCATCCTTGGTTCGTACAGGTTTTCTGCCAAAGAATCCTCAAACCAAATCTCCGACCGAAAGAAAGCTTACGAAAATTTAAAAAAAAATAATCCGTAGTTTACAATTCGGTTATTCTAATCTAATAATGGACAGTACGAGATACCCATTTTCAGACCGGTAGGTGACTCTGTCGTTTCGAAAATCTGAAGTAATCGGGAAAGTAACGGTTACTTATTCCAGTAACGGTCAATGACTTTTTTGCCTAATTACTGTTGAGACCGGTTATAACGAAGTCGGTTATAACGAAATAGCGGATATAGCGAAGCGATCACGATTTCCCATTTCCTTTCTCACTTCGTTATAACCGAGGTCGATTATAACGAAATAGCGGACATAGCGAAGTGATTTCCGATTTCCGTTGACTTCGTTATAACCGGTCTCGACAATGAAGTGATCTAATTAAATACTTCTTAAGCAAAAGTAATTTTAATCTATTAATTTTTTCTATTAACGTGCACAAGACTCACGGTGCCATACTGTACCCTCCTTCTCCCCCTTTAAACTCTCCTCTGGTTCTGCGGGTTAAACTGAAATAAATAAGCGCTCAAAAGGTGTATATACTGTAGGTAAAAAAAAAAAAAGAAAACCGGACCTAACACTTTTTTTTTCTTGCCTCCAAAGAAGAAGAAAAAAAAATGTTATCGCCAAGTCCCGACGTCAGTTCCGCTCGCGGACCTAGTCGCTGCAGTTTCTTAAAGGGATCGGCAGTTCAGGAAGACGACACTCCCGATCAAAGAACTTGCACCGCCAAGATCATGCATCATTCATGGCTTCATATTATAGCCGCGGCGTCGAGGCTCTCCTCTTTCTTTCTCTCTCTATTTTTTCGCTTTCTTTCCTTCCCTCGCCGCTGACTCTTCTTGAGACCGCTTAAATCAATTACCCCCGCGGAGTGATGGATCCCGAACCACATTCGTCTTGTTCGTCGTTTCGCTCGGTGCACCAAACGGAGAAGCTGCTACTTTAATTCCAGGCCCGCAAGGGGGAGGACGATGCTCGCTTTATTGGCGACGCGTGACGCGACTACGAAATCGGCCGCGTTGGCTTCCCCTTTTCCTCTGGAATGCTCGGAAGTTTAGATCGACGATGGACGGTCTTGGGTAGCTCGTATATATGTGCCTTAGACGGCGACGGTAACGAAGTTTCCATTCCGCGGTTGGAACGGACCAAAGTGCGGTCCTGGGCCGGTTTGCTGGTGAACGCGGCTGTCTCTCCCGGCGACCTCAAGTTCCGCACGAGGGGATCTTGAGGTCCCTCTTGCGTCCGCAGGAGACATGGCGCTCCCTTGAGACACGATGACAAAATCATTGGCGGAAAACGCCTCCGGCATCTTCGAACTTGTGGCGCCCGTTACCCAAAAGGAGTAACGTAATAGCGTTTTCTCGTTAGATTAGGGAATTGTAGTAGACCGTTTTTCTCCTTCGCTACGGTATCCCCGAAGAAAATGCCGCACCTGCGCATGCCCGCCGCCAGCCTTATCTGCATAGTTCGGGGTCTTGTCGGGGATTACGGAGTGCTATCCGGGTGCTTAGCGGGCTGCGGAAACGGTCTACTACAATTCCCCATTGTCAAAAATTAACGCGTTACTGAGATTCGTTACCGCCCTGCAAAAGTAACGAAAGACCGTTACTGTGTACAGTCAGAATCTAACGAACGTTACTTTTGCGTTAGATTGGGTACCAACGTTACTCGGCAGAAACACTGGCAGAAAAATAACCGCGGATACAAACTTCGACGACAATCAATATTTTACAGAGTGATTTCATAGTGTTTGTTATGTGTTTTTGGTCAAATTTATAGAACATATAATTGAAAATGTTGCTCGTCTTTTGGAAATGATTCAGCGACCTTCATGCGCAAACGTGGGAATAAGCGAAGCATTTTGTTGAAATAAAATGCTGGCTTTCAAAGAGTCGTCGCGGGCAACAGATTAGGAAGCTTTCGTGAGTCCTTTTGGAAGCATGCACGCGTTCCGAAATTGTGAGCGGTTCAACTGTACCGTTCCGTGAAACCGGATATGAAATTTGACCTGTTTTAGTGAATCAGGATACCTACGTGACCGTCTAGACAGTGATGATTATGGTGGTTGACATGTAGCGCCATCTTATTTTAAACATCAACCATGTTCTCCAGCTTGCAAATCCGTGCCTTACGTTTCATGGCGTGCCACCGACGTAAACAAAGCAGCCGAGGTAACACTTACCAGACGGAACTTCAAGATCTCTGTAGCTAGGTTTGCCCCGCTCGTCGGCAGTTCCGGCGACAGTTCCATCCAACAGAACGGGAAAAACGAAAGAGATACGTACCTCGAAGAACGGTTCGCGCGCGAATGCTCAGTGCCGTCGGCGAACCGTTCGTGTAGAAACGAATTACTAAATCTTTATGCCTCTCTTCAAAATCAAGAGAATACGGTCTTAGTGGTGTGCCTGGAAGGAGCAAGGGGTATTGAGCATTTATTAGAACCACTCAGGAAACTAAATATCACATAAACGGACATACAAACGTGCTTAAAAACTAGGTTGGACCGGCCTTTCTAAGTCAAACCAACCGTATACAAAAAAAAAAAAAATCAGTAGGCTAACGGCAGGTTTAGGCGGGGACTAAGCGTATAGACCGGGTCACTAAGTTAGCCGATCAAAAACGTCTACATACACGTTGCTTTTCTTGCCTCGCACCAGCACAAGCTATACTTTATTTCACCTTATGATGTACCGCAGGAAAGGCTACGAGCGCGAGCTCCTTGCTCTAGGGCACATCTCGGCGGCACAAGCTCTCGAGCGGCAAGAGCAACTCCAAACGCTATGAGCTCGCGCTTCTAGCTTTCTCTGCGGTACAACGTGAGGTGAAACGGAGTATAGTCAAAACAGAACGATAACAAACACGGCTTGACACTCATCTTAAAACTGTGTTACGACCGCAAACGCCGAAGAAAGTTTATCCAAGCAAATCATGCAAACAAAAATAAAAAAGTAAAAATAAATTACAGGGTAGCAAATTGATGGTTGAGGCAAATTTGTAGAAACCACAGAGGTGATTATCTATGAATGCGGTAGCATTTATCGATGCACTCCGGCAAATTTACCGCGGAAACTGAATTGGCGTATAGGTCATGACGTAAATTTTTCCGCTAAATTTAGCGGGGAAACTCCCCGCTAAATTTAGCGTCGTCCCCTATGACGACGATAAATCACTTGTCGTCCTTGAGATCACCCTAGATGTCGTCCTAGACGCCGTTCTTAACGTCGTCCTCTAGAACGTCATCCTCTAGAGCGTACAACGTCCTAGAGGACGACGTCTAAAGACGACATCTAGAACGACCTCTAAGACGACCTCAGGGACGACCTCTAGGCCGACCTGCTGGAAGACCTCAAGGACGACGTCAAGGACGACGTCTAGGACAACCTCCAGAACTACCTCTAGGGTTCTAGGGTTATCTCAAGGACGACCCCTAGGACGACCTCAAGGACGACGTCCTAAAGGCTTGTTCACACGCTTGCAACCGAGTAGGTCCGGCTGAGACGAGAACGGTTTTAAGCCTCTTTTTCGACGGCTAAGGACCTTCTCCGCAGCAGCGGATGTGGTCATACGTCGTCGCAAGAGGCTTAAAAACCCGTCTTGTCTCACTCGGTCGTACTCGGTTGCAAGTATGTGAACGGACCTTAGGACGACATCGAAGACGACGTCTAGGACGATCTCTAGGACGACATGTAGGACGACCTCTAGGACGACGTCGAGGACGTCGTCAAGGTCGTCAGGTCCTTTGAAGAGGGTGCGAATGTGGAGGGCGTACTGCCGCCCGCATACGCGCGGCGCAATGGGGTGCAAGCAAAGTGAGCTGAAATAGTCTACTGCGCATACCTACTGCGCATTAGGAAGTCTGAATATACATATCTGAAAATCTTGAGTAGTAGCTTAATAATGCTATTTCATTAAAAAAAACTTTGCCTTGTGGTCGCCGAATCCTGATGCCTATCGGTGCCTGGACCGGCTTGCTAGAAACGGCGTCTCAGCTGAGACTGGGGAAAGAAAGCACTGCCAAAGCCAGCGCACGAGCTCAGCGGGACACAAACCGTGTCTCAAGACGCTCGCGCGCCCCAGCCTTTGCAATGCTTTGTTTCAGCCAGTCTCAGCTGAGACACTGTTCTAGCAAGCCGGCCAACTCCAGAAGGCTCGACCACTTCCGTCGCTATGACTCTCGCGGATCTTCATTATGGTGCCATAGTAGCAGCCATACTGTACCAGCTCAAGTTCAAACTGATGGATTCGGACGTTTCACGAGGGATTCTGGCTCAAAGCCCCAACTGCCCACAAAAAGCGATACAACGTCAGTACGTCCAAAACCAACACTAAAAAGTAAAAGTTGGCAAAGCTAAAAAAGAAAATCGGCAAAAACGCAAAGAAAAAGAGAGATGGATCTGAGTGTTTATTTTATCGTTTTTTTTTTTTTGCGGATTATTTCTCGGGGGCCGAGAAATAGTCCGCGAACTTGCTTAGAGCAAACCAAAAGAAGAAATAAGCTGGTAAAATAATAGTAATAAAAAAAGCACCGCGACTGATTCGTTGCAGCTTGACGGGAAGCCTGTTTGACGGTTTTGCGAGGTTTGAGATCGGCTAAGTTCGTTGCCTAATCAAGGGGGGGGGGGGGGGGAGGGAGGGAGGGAGGGAGGGGAAGGAGGAAACGAGGATAGCGTTGTGCTGCTTGCAGACTCGCCCTCTGAAGGAATGTCTCTTACAGCGAGGCTTCTAGATACAGTATGGCAGCAGTGACCTTCGAGGACAGTCGCGTTTTCGGTGCAGTGAACAACATTGCGTCGTGGCTCTGGCACAGGCATGCTAACGAGGAAACGTTTCCTCTGGAGTCCGTTGAACGAAAGGAGGACCTCCGGCTTTAGCCGAGGGCTAGAGTCAAAATCTCTTTACTGCGACAGATAGTCACCTCCCGAGCGGACGCTGGTTCCAGCGAGACGGCTGCAGTCTTTATGGCACCGTTGCAGTGACCGTCAAGGAAAGTCAGGTTCCTTTTTAAAAACCTTCTCTACAAAAAAAAAAAAAAAAAAGATGCACCGTGAGAGGATGCGGCAGCGGGCGGGAGGGTTGCGGTTTCCGTGCAGCAAATAACCTTGTTACTTGCTTTGAGCGCTTGGAGCATTAGAACTTTTTTTAAAGCCGGGGTTACACTGCTTATACATCGTACAAAAGACAGTCTGCATACAGGTTCGAACGAAAGTCACCGCGAGATCCGTGCTTCGAATGCCGCATGGCAATGAGTTCAAGGGGAAAAAGTTGGCACGCGGCATTCGAACCGTGGATATTGCGGTGATTCGTGTTAGCAGACTGTCTTTTGCATGATGTGTGAGCAGTGTGAATTCGGCTTAAGGATTCGGAAATGACGCCGCACAGAAATCAAATATTTCACATTTCGTGTCTAGTTCACAGAATGAAAATGTAAACCGAAAATGCGGCTAATGTGAATCGAAGGTAACGACTAACGAGGGACGCAATTTGATTTTAAAGAAATACATCGTAAAATAGTAACGAAGATAGTTTACTCATTAGTCATTTTTGAACCTAACGAGTACGTTAATACTTTACTAAAAACACTAACGCGTTACGAGTAACGTCGTTACTTGTAACGCGTTACTTCCAACATTGCTTCGAATCCTGTTTGATCTATACAGATGTATGCTTCGAGCAAGTCTAAAAACAGTCTTTGTGTGACCAATGGGACAGGACCGTTATGCAAAAAAGAAACACGCATCAGAGAGTTGACAGTTTTAGGGAACCGTCTTGTGCACATCCGATACGGTATACGATGGGCCCTCCGGTACGAACTTCGCATGCGCTATACCACAGAAGACTCGCGCATGCGCAGTTCGTACAGGAGGGCGCATCGTACAGTATCGGATGGGCAAAAACGGTTCCCTAAAAGCTCTCCAGTGTCCGCAGACGGTCAATTGGATACGATGCTTTAGAAGTGTGACCACGATTAATCCAGGAGAGATTTCGATCCCTCACGACATTTCCCAGACTCACACAGGCCTCAAAACCCGCGAGGCAACCGACAACATTGGTTGGACTGTACAGCCGGAACTGCCCTAATTGTCGTAATTTGGCACCGTCCGATTTTTTTTTCCTTCGGATTACTATACACGAACTCATCTCTGTTACGTCACGGCGCGGTGGTGGCGCGTCGGACGCACTTCCGGTCCGGGGCTGTGGGCGGAAGGGCCCATGTGAGACGTGTATTCCTGCGTTGTTTTGAAAGGAACCAGACAAAAACCTGCTTCTCGTCAAAATGCCGCGACTGGGGCTGTACCAAAAGAGTCGAGAAAGATTTAAAGGTCAGTTTTCATGTGTTCGGTTCGTCCGAGAATCTGGATATGTGCCGTGAAAAGGGAAAAGCGAGACGCCGTCGGACAACGATTGCTTGGGTGGGAAGCACTTTGGGTTGAATTCACGGATACTTGTGGTCATCAGATTTATTTGTTTTGTTCCAACATGAACGCCAGAAAACCGTCAAGTTGTGCGGACCACCTGCGGACTACGTTCAGTGCGTCTTCAAGTTCAAACGGCCGCCTGATCGTTCGACCTGTCGTCTGCTCTTTCAAACGTTTCTGCTTGTCGTCTGCTCTTTTAGAGGACACCGGCCCGTAGACAAAACATGGGCCCGGTACTTGCGATAAGAACTAAGTGCAGGCCTCAAAAGACTTAAGTTTGAAGGTTGGTAAGCAGGCTCGACGTAAACAGTAGATACAAGGATATGTTGATCATTGTTACCAGTGGCCATCACCGACTTGTGATGCCTGATTCACTTGGTCCGATTCTGCTTGCGATTTTCAGTATTGACGTCGACCGTCTCAGCTACGGTTCACGCTTTTGCAGCCCGAGCGACGTCGCTACTGAAAGTTGCGAGCGAAATCTCATCATGTGAATCAGGCTTTAGCGTACATTCTGCGGCGTCCACGCGGAATGAATCGCCGCATGTCAGATTATTCACGCGAAGTTTTGCGGTGTAACGAGCCTCGGTAATTTCGCTGACGCCGCTCAAGTAGTCAGACATTAGCTATGCTTCGTTTCAGCTTGGGTCCAGACGCAGCCGATGCTACAAGCACGAGCGTGTCGCCCTGAACAGTGCCTGTACTGCACGAGCGCGCGTGCTTGGCAGGGACGCTGGAAGCCCGGAGCTCGCGCTTGTAGCATCGGCTGCGTCTGGACCCAAGCTGAAACGAAGTATAGGAGGACGTAGAATCAACACTTCCAACGCCTAAAAAAGAGCGCGGGGACTCACACCGACGCCGACAACATTGCATTTCAATGGTTTGTTTATGGGCGACGGCGAGTTTCTGCCCACACCCCCGTCGCGCATGCGCGGCGCCGGTTGCGTCCGCTAGGGGCGCTCCGGGCGCTCCGGTTTGTTTGTAAACATGAAGGTGGTGTATAGGCTTTTTTTTTTTTTTCACGGGAGATGTTTTTTCGGGGAGGGATGTGGGTGACGTCAGTGATCGGCGAAACCTGCTTGTCTCCCTTTCCGACTCGAGCATTCGCACGAACGGCGGAGAGCAGAGAGGTATATCAATGTTTTCAGACGCATTTAGTGGTCGCATTCTCCAGCAACAGGGATCGATGTCCGCTGACGAAAGTAAAAAAAAAAAGAAAAAAAGAAATGGAGGCGTACATGAAGCGACAAAACCTGATTATCGCATCAGCGCTGTTAGATGCAGAAGACAACAAACTGCTTCCTGCTACAAAAAAGGCGCTCCTTGAATGGGTGGATGCAACACAAAGGCTGTGAAATTCAAAACCAGTTGTAGGAAGAGCGGCCAAAGGACGGCGTCGATGAATATCGAAGACTCCTTCGGGTGCTCTCGGGCGATATGCGCAACAGCGCAAGCCGCAACAAGTTAGGCGACCCCGATGCCACCGCCGGTATCTTGCCGAGCAAAACCTGTAAAGTTGCCAGACACGCGAACGAAATACCGTTAATTGCAAAGAGATCCCACCCCGAAGCTGGGTGTGTTTGTGCAGCGCGAGCAAAAGCTTCCCCATACCCCTGTGATGTCTACGTCAGCATGGCTCCACGCAAAAGCCCGACGTTGTTACCGCGTGATGCGCATCCCGAGGAACAAAGGGAAGTATTTCTCCCAATAGACCGATCTCACCAAGCGTTCCACGCATGCGTGACGCCGCCATTAAGCGCGAAACACATGTACGACGAAACCGTCCGATCCGACGTGCGGGCTGCCGGAATGGCCTTGGGGGAGAGGGATTTCGTAGCACCGGAGAGCGTTGAAAACCCTCGCCTCCGACCGTCGTATTGCGGGGTCGGACGTCGGATCGGACGGTTTCGTCGTACATGTGTTTCGCGCTTTACTGTAGTTCATAGAAGGCAGACGCCAGTTCGCGAGACAGCTTATGCCGCCTCGTGCTCTGCTCGCGCAGACCTCCAGCAGGGTTGTCGCGCGTGCAGAAAGACTTCAGCTCCCACGATGCATGTCGGCAGCGGTGGCGTACTCAAACTAGCTGGTGAGATCGGTCTATTGTCACGAGCCCAATAGACCATTTGCTGTCTTACCCAAGCATCAAGGAGAATGCAGGGATTGGTGTTCCACGCGCCGCACGTGCTGGCCTCAGCAGTAGTAACTTTTCCAAAGCAAAAACCTAAAACAAATGGCATCTTGCACGCGCGTTCGTCAATGCTTTCTTTCTTGGGTAAGACAGCAAATGGTCTATTCGAATGCTCACGCACTGCTCGCGTCCACTGTATGCGACCCATGTAAAGGGGTACGGAATCGAAATGACGTGACCGCGATTACACTCCTAATACACCATACAAAAGACAATCTGCGGACACTGTATCGGGAGTGTTTTTTCTTAGTATGACTGCACTGTCACATGGGCATACGAAGACTGTCTGCTCACAAATGCGAAGCATGCATATTTATAAAGAAAACATGCTTGGAACATGCTTTAGGCATGTCCGCAGATAGCTCTATCATCATGTCTGCAGCAAACGCCGTGTCTTTTGTATCATGTACGAGCAAAGGGACGGTGGCTTAAGAAAGCACCGTGTGTGTTGACACAGTTCCGCACTGTCCTGAGGGCGCGCAGAGCTACCTCTACTCCTTGATGGCCTCGCACGATCCGTACGATCACAGTGTTTCTTGTGGCGGGCAATTCCGTAAACCGTTATCCTAGCCTCCAAAAGTGTTTCGCGCATTTGCCGTCGGGTGGCGTATTTCTTCGCAAAAGTTTCGTTCGAAAGCACTGCCGAGCACATGTCGCGAAAGCAGCCTCTCCGTATTCATCTTTCGAACTTGCCACCTCGCTTTCCCAAAAATCGATAACGCCCGCCTCGTAACGGTACACTCCGCTAGATGGCGGCACGGAGCAACTCCGCGCTCCGCGTGCGCTACCTGGCGGCCGGATGCTAACCGCTGTGCGCTTCCGGGAAAATGAGTAGGTGTCGGAGAGTCCGAACACCGAGCTTGGTGTTTGAACCCTCGGTGACATCGTCGCTTCCCCGTTTGTTTGTTTTTACAGCTGGTGCGTGCGGATTTGGAGTATTCGCACTCTCAGCTCGAGCTCAATGCCACCGCAAGTTCGACGTACACCTGCGCGGCGTCCAACGTCGTCGGTGAAAACCACACCGACGTGAAGGATACCAAGGACTACCACGTCTTCGTGGCGGGATCGCCAGGTGAGAGGACCACCCTATACGTGTACCGTTGACCTGTTTACGTAGGATGTTTTGGCGCGTGTTCTATAGTCATACTCTCCTGTAGTCGGTACCAGGTTAAGAAACCATTAGATGCTTTCTACTTTTGATAATCACTTCGTCCTCACGCGCAGCCAAAGCATGTTGGAAAGCAGGGAGCGCGTGCTGGATGCGGAGCTTTTGCAGGATTCTTAGCCTGTCCAACGATTATAAGTGTTGTGCCACTAATATAGAAGAAACCCTGCGTGGTTCATAACGATACAAAATATATTTTGTTCGGCTTTGATTCGGTAGAAATATGTGGCGGGAAATGGGGAAATCGGGTCTGATCCATTGAACTAGTGTTGAGACAATTTCGTTCATTAAGCGAATTGCTTACGTATTAGGCTGAGCACGCGGATGTAGGGGTTTGTCGTTTTTTTGCTTACTTCGCTTCTTTTTTCACGCGGTCGTGCACAACACAGCCTTTAAAAACATTTTTTTAAGGAAAATTTTTTTACGTGTCGGTTAGAAGTGGGATTTCAAAATCATGCTGTGCACATTCGCTAGAAAAACGCTGATTGTGGTAGTCACATTTTGATCCATCTGGTAACACATGACACTACCTTGTATCGTGTCTTCTGGCGAGCTTCACTGAACCCGGAAGCGGATTAATGCATTAATCCCAGGTAACTGGATTATCGTATGTCGACCCTCCTTAATTTTTATACCGCCTCTTTTGTTTTGTGTTTTTAATGGTACATTGTCTGTGTGGCGCGCCTAATACAGTAAACGTTTGTAATTGCACGCAAACATATCGCACGGAGCAACAGCTGATGTTCCGGTCGGTCAGTAAGAGGTCCTTCAGCGGGCGTGTGATCATATTTGTTCTAATTAATCAGCAAATTAATCTAGCTAGTCTTCTCTCTGACTAATCTCAGTTTACGGAAGTTATTATTTGTGTCACTGTGTCGACACTATGCATGACCCCGCCGCGTGGACTTTTCCACGCCAAAGTACAGCTATCGTGAGTCAACTGGAGGTGGGCTCCTCCTAGCTCCTCCACAGGGCACGTCGCGCCATCTGTTAGATGCTCGCGCAAGCTCGGAAGCTCGGCGGTGTGTGGCGCCTCGGGGTAGCGATTGGGGAAACTATTTATGTTTATTGATGGGAAAGGGAGGGGGGAAACAACGAAGGAGCCAAATTGAAAATAGGGGACTTTCGGGAGAGGAGACAATACAAGGATTGACCCTACAATTAAACGGGACAACGAATCGATATTTTTTACGTCGGCTAATTCGTACTCAGCATAATATCTTTCTGCTCGTAAAGCGAGAAACAGGTGGCTGTACGAGACTTCGGAGAGGAAAACACCGGTAACGGCAATTTCGGTTCCTCTAAAACTCCCTCACTTGATATATAAAAATTCCAGAAAGTTGCTGTAGGTAGCATTCCACCGTCAGGTCAAGTATTTGTAGGAAGATATTGGGGAACTATTTTTAGGAAGATATCCTAATAATCATACAACTGGAAAAGAAAAGGGGCCGGGAGGGGGGGGGGCGATTGAGATTTTAAATTTTATTGTTATTTTATTTAATCATTTCCGGTTCACTATCAAATTTAGTTCAAAGAGGTCCAGACAAAACATTCTAATACTACGGCGGCTGGAACGCGTCTTGGGCTGGTGTGTTTAGTGTCCCATCCCGGCCGTACATCAAAAGTGCTCCCAAAGTGGCAACAAAGGAAGTCACAGAAACCGGTGTGGCATGCTGCCGGATGTCGCGATTTTGGCGTTTTGTGATACAAGGCCTGGAAAAAAATGCAAGCGAACGCGAGTGTCTCTGTCGTCGCGGAGTCCCAACTCCGCTACGACAGAGACAAGCGCCTGTCTTATCGTCCCTGTCTCTTGATTGTCGCTGTTTGTTCGCGTTTTTTAACCTTTTATTGAGTAACGGACCAACTAGTCCAAGCCTAAGTTTTGATCCCAAATCCTGGCCGCTGAAGCTTTCGTGAGGTGTGAAGCTGAGAGCGACCTGCAGCAGAACAAGCGTCTGCCACATTCACAGCCGTTGCTCTTACACCGCCAGGATCGCTGCCGCCGAAAGCATGACAAGTTTATGACGTCATCGGACGGAAGTTGATGCATGCGCAGTGCTGACGGCAGCATCACCGAAGTGGCGGGTGGTCAGAGAGTTGAGTTGGTGTACATGCCAAGATATGACCCACGCGTCACAAAATAAACTTCACTCGAAAAAAAAAAAGGATTTGGGGTGAGAAGCTTGTTGGAGAAGCTTTTGTTTTTCCTCACTACAGGTAGTGCACGTGCTACCAACGTCGTTTTTTTTTTGTGAGTTTATAGAGGATTGGTTTTGCGCGTGCTTGCACCAGCAGAGGAAGTTGAAGTATCCACACTCTGGGTTGTGAAACAACTTCCACCAGGCGGCGACACCATAAGACGCTTTAAACACGCGCCCGATTGAGCCGCTATTGCCGAACTTCTCTCGTCCTACCGAGATGCCGAGCCACTGAAGCGGGCGTTGACGAGCCCCCAGAAAGGCCTATGCTTGGGAGAAGGACACGGTAGCACGTAAAATGGCAATAACCTGTCTTGCTTTGGCAATGATGAAATGAAGCGAATGGAAAAGCTTGAGGTACACCTAAGCAGTGGCGTAGCCAGGGGGGTGTTGGGGTGTCAGAACACCCCCCGAAATTTCGACCGACCCCCCCCCCCCCCCCCATTTCTCCGCAGCCTTCTCTCTTTCGGGCGCCAGGTCGCTCGGTCGCGTCCTCGTCATATCGGCTCAAATGGCAAAAATACTGCCATCCACGCAGGACACCAAAGACCGGCTCACTCTCTGAGTCTGCCTAAATCGCAGTGTTGAAAGGCCATGAGCACGCACAAACACACAGAGAGGATAATTGCTCCGCCGATTCCTATGGCTTGTAGGGGAATCTCGGAAGATGTGGCTATTCTTCCAGATTCCACGTCGAGGTGACCCCCAGAAGGTCATCCTCAAACGTTCAGGCACCGCCTACGAGCATGCACGAATGCACACACAGGATAATTGCTTCTGTTGATTCCAAGAGGGCACGAACGCCCGGAGGATACCATCCCCCTTCTCAACCCGGACGAGAAGGACCTCGGAAGCCCACAGTCCATCTTCCTCTTTAGCGCCGGACGCCTGAAGGAGGTATCGATGACAGCTCGTTTCTCTCTTTTGTTGACGTTACGGGTGAAAGCCATTCACCCTATCTACCGCGGGCAGATAATCGTGGCTCAAGGTTGTCAGCGGAAGCCGCGCCCTTGGAACGCCGGAGAAGGGGTCGCTCTACGCGAGGACCCGCTTCCACCTCCAGGTGCGGCCGCGAAGGACGTTCTTTACAGCGCCCAGAAGGGTTGCGTGGTTAGTGTCGCAGGCGGGCGCCACCACGTGGCGTTGTATACAACACGACGGCACACCGGCCGCAACGGGAGAGCGAGTCCCCTGACAGGCTTCTAAAGTAGAGGAGGCGTTGGTCCTAGGAGAATGACGAACCTGCGCAGCTGAGTGGATGAACCAACTTTCGTGTAATTTTAGTCACTGATTTTAAGTTCGTGTTCCGTGTGCCTCGATGCCATGTGCCTGTTATGAAAATGAGCACGTCTAAACGAGTCAGCTGACCATAGACGACTTTCTTAACAAGAAAGAAAAATCACCCACTACGTCAAGCGCACCATCAAAGTCTCCAGCAGAGCCGAC
This sequence comes from Ixodes ricinus, assembly GCA_037355805.1. Classification (NCBI taxonomy): domain Eukaryota; kingdom Metazoa; phylum Arthropoda; class Arachnida; order Ixodida; family Ixodidae; genus Ixodes; species Ixodes ricinus. Next base: position 44,971 of record JAZHYW010049476.1, on the reverse strand, counting down.
ACCTTCAGGTCAGACACCTCCATCCCCCTGCCTGAGCGAGAGCAATGTTCCTGGATACGACATCGGACTTTATATCACATCTAGCCCAAGGAATTAAGACCTCAAGAATGATGAGACGAGGCGAAAGCTGCTATTGAATCCATGAACACCCGGCGCTAGCTACGTCTTCCATGTTGCAGGCAAGCGGAGACTGAAGTTCCAGCCGCACTGGCTAAAGTCATACTTTTGCTTTGCGATTATGCAGCGGAATCGCGACATTTTTGAATGAAGGAGATGTTTTCTCTATCCTCCGGGACACGATAAACAACGTAAAAATGACGAGATGCAAAATATTTTATTTTTTAAAATCGTTGCACCCCCCCCCTCCCTTAAAGTTTCAGAACGTAGCGTCACCGAATTCAAAAGTTATGAGTAATTATCGAAAATTTTCAATGGGAGATTGGTGGCAGACGGCGGCTCACGGAGCTCGCGAGTACATGGAGATGAATGGGAGACGCTTCCGGGCCGCGGCCCCATTTTCTCATTGAGATTTTCAAAAAATTGCTTATAACTTTTGAATTCGATGATGCTACGTTCTAAAACTTTATCATCTTGCTCGAACCGTTAGGGTTACATTCTGGCGGAGCTTCACCATTCAGCGACGCGTAGTTGTTTTATGCGCGCCGAAAAGGAGGGTTTACTTTTCTGGCTTGGACCCTGTTCATATGGCAGTCTTTCATTTTCCATGTTATGTTCAAAATATTGTCTACAAGGCTTGTTGTGCTTTCATGTATTAAACATTTTCTCTTAGTACCTGAATGTACTGAGTCTCCTGCACTTTCTTATGTAGGGGTGATAATGGAAATAGGAAGTGAGTCTTTGTCTTCACCAGGCTACGAGCCGCTCGTCGTCAATGCGAAAGCATGCAAGCCGCTCGTCCGCTCCCTTTCTCGTCTGCTGCGTACTAACGCGCGCGCGCTTCGGGATCTCGGAGGCCATGGCGCAGCGGCCAATGGGAGCCCCGTCGACGCGCGCCAGCCAATGGAACCGAAGGCGAATGAAACTAGGAGCCGTTTCGCGCTTCAAACTGATGACGTCAGCCTCGCTCCATGAGACAGTTAATGCTTTCGCATTAATAAGAGGAAACAAAATCTGAAGATCGGCTATGGTGGCACCCATGCACAGCTGCCTGAAACCGTATATACACCAACTCAACTCAGGTACAGTGGTAATCACACTTGTCTATAACGCGCGAGCGTACGGCTTTCTCCGGGGAGCGCTACACTGGTGGCATTCGCGGAAACTAAGCTAGTCACGTGGCGCAACATGGAACGGCCCACTCGAGGGGTGTCCTGCCCACTCTATCAGCTGGCGGCGAACGCGGAAGGCTGCTCGAACGTTTTTACAAACATCATTGCTCGAACAATAAACAAACTAAAGCATGAAGGCGTATCAACGATGTCGTCATCAAAATAACGATATGATATGTGCAGATGCGAAACAAATCCAAGGGAATTGGAAAAAGAAAGACCGCATGCGGCAAAAAGAACACTGTTGACATGCTCACAACAGCGCGCAAGCGATAAACGGTCAGATAAGCGGTCAGAAGCGAGCGTGAAGCGTGCTGCGAGCAGCCTTCCGCGTTCGCCGCCAGCTGATAGAGTGGCGGTCAGGCAGGACACCCCTCGAGCGGGCCGTTCCATGTTGCGCCACGTGACTAGCTTAGTTTCCGCGAATGCCACCAGTCTAGCGCTCCCCGGAGAAAGCCGCACGCTCGCGCGTTATAGACAAGTGTGATTAGCACTGTACGTCATGTCACGGTGGTGGCGCTTCGGGCGCACTTCCGGTCTGGGGGTGTGGGCGGAAGTCGCTATGCGAGACGGGCATTCCTGTGTTGTTTTGGAAGAAACGAGACTAAAACCTGCCTTCTCGTGAAAACGCCGCGACAGGGGCTGTAGCCAAAAGAACCGGGAAATGATCGAAGATTAGTTTTGATGTGTTTTCTGCCTGCTCGGTTCTCCCGATAATGTGGATAGGTGCCGTGAAAAGGGAAAACCAGACACCGTCGTACCAGATTGCTTCTGCGGGAAGCACTTTGGGTTAATTTCACTGATACTTGTAGTCGTCAGATATTTTTGTTTTGATCCAACCTCAACGCGGGTAAACCGTCAAGTTGTCCGAACCTCCTGCGGACCGCGTACAGCGCGTCTTCACATTCAAACATGCATGTGAACTACGTATGTAATAATGCTAACCGCATGCTAGGGTTTGTACGCCGACACTTTGTTTCTGCTGCTGTTCCCGTGAAGCTACAATTATATAAATCCCTAGTTAGGCCTAAACTTGAGTATGCTTGTACAATTTGGGATCCTGGGCAGGCTTCATTATCAAACATTCTCGAGTCCATCCAAAACCGTGCTGCTCGTTTTATTCTTTCTAATTATTCTCGTAATGCAAGTGTTTCCGCAATGAAATTAACCCTGGATCTACCTGACCTTGCCCTTCGTCGCAAGTATCTTCGCCTATGCCTATTCCACAAAATTTATCATCATAACCCGCTTCTTCGAGACCAGTTATATCTTCGTGCATTCTACATATCGTCTCGCACTGACCATCAGTTTAAGGTGGGGACTCCATCATGTCGAACAAACTTATACTTTGACTCCTTCATTCCAAGAACCTCTAACGATTGGAACCACCTCCCTGCCTCCATTGCTGCCATCACTGAAGCCACAGACTTCAAGAAAGTAGCCAACGATTTTATACTGTATAGTACCACTCCTCTCTGTAATGCCTCCGGGCCTTGAGAGTATGCAAATAAATAAATAAATAAACGGTTGTCTGATGGTCCAAACTGTCGTCTACTCTTTCAAACTCGTCTGCAGGCCTCAAAAGACTTTTAAGTTTGAAGGTTAGTTGGGGTAAGCAAGGCTCGTTGTAAACAGTAGATGCATGGGGATGTTGATCATTCTTACCAGTGGCCATCACCGACTTGTTATGCCTCATTCACTTGGTCTGATTCTGCTTGCGATCTTCAGTATCGATGTCAAGCGTCGCATGCTACCGTTCACACTTTTGCAGCTTGAGCGACGTCACGACTGAACATAGCGAGCAGAATATTATCGTGTGAATCAGGCTTTAGTGTCCATTCTGCGGCGTTCGTACGGAATGAATCGCCGCGCGTCATATTATTTACACGAAGTTTTGCGGTGCAAAACCTGATTCACATGGTGCGATTTTTCTTGCGATTTCGCAGCTGTGAGCGTTGAGCACCTCAGCTTCTATCACACTTCTCTTGCCACACGAGTGACGCCGCAACTGCGAAATCGCTACTAAAATCTCACCATTTGAATCTGGCTTAACGTGCCTCGCCCATTTCGCTCAGGCTAGGGGGAGCGGCGGAAACATGTAGCTACCCTAGCTCAGGCCACTAAAGCAGTAAGACATTGCTAGGAAGACGTGGAATCAACAATTAACCTTTTCCTATTAACGAGAACCGTGTGGCGGTTTGTCCGCGAACTACAAATGAGGGGTAACCCAGCAGGACTCCGCTCGACAAAACAGGTTGACATCATGTCGTTGTATCGGTTTTTATTACTTTTTATGCGCCATGCTACCGATACCCTGAAAAAACATCGTCAAAAAAGACAAAATACGTGTAAAGATAGGGGCTGTCAGTGCTGGTCGTACGGGATGGCGCCCGGCGAGAATGGAGACAGCGGGAAGCAAGGCCAGGGGAGAGGTGTGCGTGTGCTCAGAAGCTTACTGGAAAAAGGTTCATACAGGAACGCGCTCTTCTTGCCCACACCCCATCGCGCGTGCGCGGTGCCGGTGGCGGTGCCGGCGGTTCGACCGAAATTGGCCGAACGAGATTCTTTAAAGCGGTTACTTTGACCTTCTCTCGGAGAGCATTTCAAAGTACATTAGGCGTACCCTAGCTCCCTACGGGCGCGAGAACAAATGAAGTTAACGTGCTTGTCCCGTTTAAGATTAGGCTCAGAAACAATACCTGAAGTCTAAGTATTTGAATCCGTAAACCTCATTTAAAACTATATCATCAAAGCCATAGACAAACACCAATTGTGATTTCTGTTTGATTTGGAAAACCTCATGAACACTGACTTGCCAAGGTTTATTTGTATGCACTCTTCGAACACGTCTGCATTCAGTTTTTCTATTACCAGTGTGACAGAACCGTCATACAAGAAAAAAGGCACCTGAAAAAGTGTCTTCAGACTGTCTTTCGTATGATGTATTAGCTATGCGAAAGCAATGAGCTATGAATGACCGACTCCGGTGTGGACGTCCCAGCGACAGGCCCGCAGCAGGAGGACCAAGCGAGCGGCGACGCTCCAGTGGGCGACGTCATGGTCCAGGCGGAGGAGGCCCTTCGGTCCGGCTACGACCACCAGGAGGACCACGACGTGCCGCAGGGCTTCTGCTCCCCGTACACGGGCGCCGTGTGCCGGCGGTACTTCAACGGCTCGGGCCTCGTGTACTACAACATCAGCGTGGACTCGTCGCCCGTGATGCTGAACGAGCAGCTGACGCAGCAACTTTGGGAGGAGCTCATCTCGTCACTCCAGGAGCCCTGCCGGTCCGCCGCCGAGGTGATGATCTGCCACTACGCCTTCCGCAGTGCGAGTGGAAAGCCAGGCTGGCCATCGCCAAGCCCTCTGCCGGTAGGTGGCGCTTTGCGTATGTGTGTCGGCCAGGTGGCGCAAGCTGCCGCCCTACTTAAAGGGTTCGGCCTCATGTATCAATATACCCTACCAGCGGTATCAGACTTGCATTGGGAGAGATACCGAAGCGTGCTCTTATTTCGGACGTTGACCCCAAAATAAAAACATCTTTCGCAATCGTGCACTAGTAAATAGTGTACAAAATTTGTGTTCGTTTAAATTAAGTCTATTTTGTAATATACGTGTCCTGTCCCTACACTGACTACGTCGCAAGCATTTGACTACGTCGCCGCGCCGAAGAAATGCTTGACTCTGTTGTGGGTGTTTACGATGACGTAGGACTGCGACTTAACATTACAATCAACTGGGTGCCCCCTTGGTGGACGTAGTAACCCGAAGCCCTATCTCGGCACGAATATGTTCCGAACAAACTTCAACGTTCAAAGTCCTCAACGTTAGCTCCTGCAAGGTGGCCGAACGCAACTGCATGAGTTGGCCTGAAAAGGCCTCCGTGGCACCTCTGATTTTACTGCAAGGCAGATAATCCTCCGAGTTTCTTCCTCCTGTAATAGTAAGGATGGCGGAGCGCGAGAAGATTTCAATGTTGGCTTTGGCATCAGCTTTACTTTTTTAAAAGGAATTTTGAATTTAAAAATAATAAATAGCATACTTGAAAGAGTTAAAGCCTGGGTGTTTCGAAAATCTCTTTGGTTTGGGTAGCTAGTATGTTTTGCTTAAGTTGTTCGGCCAGGGGCTAATTTTTGTTTTGGGAAGAAGTGTTCAATTCTTGGTGAAATAACAAATATGAAGTCAACACAATAGATCTGGACAACGCATCGCCCCTGCTGTCATATCGTTCTGCAGAACACCTTCGCCCCAAACAATCAAACTGTTACTCGCGCAGGGCGCTACAGATTAGCAACTCAGTGTTCCACCGAGAGCACAACAGGAAATGCAACTGAATGCTCAGCTGGAAGCTTGGCAGAAATCGCAATCGAGAATTCGATCAAGATTAACAGAAAATGTGAAAGACTGCGCAACCAAGAGCGCCACTGGGAGCACTACTGAGCGGCCATACATGGGTAAATTACTTCCAAAATATAATTTAATTACAATTACAATTACTTTGCTTCAAAAGTAATTTAACTACAATTACAATTACTTTGCTTCAAAAGTAATTTCACTACAATTACAATTACTACTATGTGAAAAGTAATTAATTACAATTACAAATTACTTTTAAAAAGTAATGACATTACTTTACAATTACTTCTTTGTGAGAGCGAGCCGACTTGGGCCAAATGACTTTAAACGAGTTGATAGAATGCAACGTATTTGTTCATTCCTTACTCCAATGTTCAGGTATTGTGCTTTCTTTTCATGAATTTCGTTAAATTCATGATAGAACTTGACAGTATAGGGAAATGAAGTACTACGGTCTTTCATTTTTAACAAATAATAATAAATTAGCTTATATGCTGCAAGACGCCAGATCGCCAAAGAAAAATAGTGTTGACACACTTTAGTTAGCCAGCAAATTAAAATGTGACAATTTTAGTCATATAGGAATATTTTACAAGTGTTAATATAAAAGTAAAATTCACATGCGCTAGTACGATGACATTTACATACAAACACCATGGTATTGTAAACTATAATGGCTCAGAAATATATAAGTACTGAATCGGGGCTCCCGAATCATTGGTGACAATATTCACAGGTGCGATGTCAGTCTCGAAAGTTCTCATGCAAATAATATCCGAAGTAAAACCAACATGAAATAAACTTGAAAATAATACAAAGATACACATATGCGACAATATTGGAAGAGGGACGTAAACAAACTGGCAAAAAGAAAGAAAAATAACTTCATAGACAATTCAAATTTCCAACCTCGGCTGAAAGCTGAAGGTCAATTTTTTCTTTCAATATTTTTGCATGTTTCCGCTATTGTATTCTTCTCGCACCGCAGACGGCGCTACACGGCGCCGTTGAGGTAGGCTCCAAAGAGGATTGTCTCTCTGCCCGTAGTGTAAGCAACAAAACAACAAACAATGCGACGCTATTTATGTTGTGCGTGTGTGTGAGGTTGTGTCTGTGTGCGAGTGTTTCACCGAGAACTAGGCCGCTTGTGCGAGCGCTGAGGCTTTCAGAGAGGCTCTGTCGGCGCCGGAATGTTTTGCTAAAGTAATTGTATTTGTGTCTGAATTTTTGCAATTACGGACGCTAGAAAGTAATTAAATTACAATTACAATTCTTTTAGCCAAAACTATTTATTCACAATTACAAATTACCAAGAAAAGTAATTAAATAATAGTAATTCAATTACAGTAATTGAATTACTACCCGAATATGCGAGCGCGCCCCCAAAAGCGCAATTTGTTGTGCAGCCGAAAGCGAGTCTAAAAGCTGGACCGAAAACTTGCCTGAAATTACAAAGCGCGACCGCAATATAGACGTTTACAAATCCCTGTAACTTGAAATTAGAGCGCCAGCTCTTGAGGAGGAGGAGGAGGGGAGGGTACGGAGGGGAAGGTATGCCCCTCCTCCTCCGTACCCTCTCCTCCTACTCTCCTCCCGTCCTCGTCCTCTGCTCGTCGTCCTCCCCTCCTTTCCTCCCCTCCTCCTCCTTTCCTCCTCCTCTCTCCTCCTCTGCTCCTCGTCCTCCTTCCTTTCCTCCCCTCCTTCTTTCCTCCTGCTCTCTCCTCCCGATTCTTCCACCTCCTCTCCCCTTCTCCTCTTACTTCCATTCTACTCCTCTCCCCTCCTCCTTTCCTCCTCCTCCCTTTCTCCTTTCCTCCTCCTTCTCTGTACCTTCCCTTCCTCCTCCTCCTCTGTATCCTACCCTCCTTCTCCTGCGTACCCTCTTATCCTCCTCCGCCGTACCCTCTCCTCCTCCTTCAGTTCCCCCGCTAAATTTAGCTGAAAAATTGACGCCACGTGACCTCAACAGCAATTCCTACTGGAATTTAGCGGGGAATCGAATTGCTGTTGAGGTCACGTGACGTCAATTTTCCTGCTGAATCTAGCGGAGAAACTGAATTTGTTCATCGGTGACGTGACACCAAGTCATGTCACCTTATTATCCCTGTTAGATTTTAGCGGGGGACTGAGTTGGTGTTGAGGTCACGTGACGTCAATTTTCCCGCTAAATTGTAGCGCGGTTTTGTCTATGGCGACGCCGCGAAACCCCAAAACGGGCGCCTAAGATCTGGCTCTAAAAAGCTCGACCGCAACATCAGAAAGCTTAAATAATCTAAGATATGACGCGACCAGCAGAATTCCCAGAATAGTCGGAATATGGCGCGACCGAACGCGCAACCAAGTACAACTGAGAGCGCAGCCGAAAGCTGACCGAACGCGCTAATCGCGCTGCTAGACGCCTTAAGGCGCATGTCCACACAGAGCAACAACGCAAGCAGGCCGACGTCGACGCCGGCAAAAGTCGTCAAAATTGAACCGTCCGGCAGTCGTCGGTCGAATGTCTGTTTGGACACCGGCCGAGCCAAATTCACGACTTGCCTCCTCGCCTCCTCCACTTGTCGTTGACGTCGGTGCTCGTCAGACTTGACGTCACACGCCACCTGCCAATGGTATGCCTGATGCCTGTCTATCTCCCGCGGATCACAAAGTCGCCGACCTTGCTACCGCCGTCACCTCGGCAGGAAGGCCAAAGAGGTCCGGCTTCGGATGGATTTGGGAGATTCCTTCGTCGAAGCGCGCGTTTCGGCCGCCTCGGCTCAGCTTTTTTTCGTCAAAATCCACGCTCGTAGCTCGAAAAAAATTAATAAAGTGCAGTGCGCAAAAGGGAGACTTTTAGTTGTATGTAGAAACACTGAGAACTTAAGAATATAGCATTTATTTTATTAAATTTCAAACCAACCACGTTTGTTTGTCTATACGAGGTACGTTAGGAACAAGAGCCGCGGGAATCCGATCCAATCCACAGAACTGCTGGACGATGACACGACCTTGGACACGACGCGGGCTCACCTGGCTTGCCCCCTCACACTCGAGTCTTCCCTTTCCCATTTTCGGGACTCCCAAAGCGGCGGAGGCCTTGAGCGATTGACGGACAGCCAAGAGAGCGTGTGAGTGGCTCTCCGGACCCACGTGATGAGCAGAGCAAGGCCGCCGTGGAGGAAGCGAGGGGGAGATTTAGCGGGGGGACGCGTCCCCCGGCAGCTTTGACGGGAGGGAAGTTTCCCTCCGACGGCCGGAAGCGGAGCCAGCGGCGCGCAGCAACGACTTGCAGGAGTCGTGCGTATCGTAGTGTCCTGTTTGGACACCCCTTTACCTGAAGCGCTGAGAAATGCGCCGAGGAAAGAGCTGCCCGGAACGTAACCTAAAATGCGACTGAACGCGCAACCAGAAAGCACAACCCTAAGTGCAACTGATGCCGTAACCATTACCGAAACCGTAACCGAAAGCGCGAACGAAAGCGCAACCGACACCGCACCTACAACGCTAACCATAACCGAAACCGAAACCGCAAAACGCGAAAAGCGCAACCAGTACCGCAACCGAAAGCCGGGCAACTGAAAACACGTACCCAGCATAGCTGAAACCAGCGGACGTAAAGCACAACCAAGCGCAGCTGAACGCAGAACCAGAAACCGTTGCGCAATCGAAAGCACAGTCGATGGTGCATGTCAACTCTACTAAAAGTGTCACCGATGAGCTTAAAAAAAATTAAAAAATAATAAAGAAGAGAAAAGCGTGAACCATTACGAACTTCTCAAAGATACAATTGCCAAATCTGTTGCCACAGTTTAAAATAAGCCGTCGGAACGCGGTGATATCTCGTCTGGGGGTGTAGCTCAGATGGTAGAGCGCTCGCTTAGCATGCGAGAGGTACGGGGATCGATACCCCGCACCTCCAAAACATTTTTTTTTTCATTCATTTGCTATTTTTTGCTTTTTTAGGCAACATGGACATTGCGGTCACCTTTTTCTGCAAAATGCTTTTCGCATGACATCTTTTACGAGTCGCATAAATTTCTATTTATTTTTCTTACTCTTTGGAATGATTTCTATAGGGTTTCTGACTCCAGAAATTTTTATTTTCATTTTGAATGACTCCAGAAATCTTTTCTTTCTTGTACACGTTACTACAAAAAGTAATCGATTAAAATTACTCTTTTAAAAATTATTCAATTAGATTACTTGATAAGAAAAGTGATTGGCCGCTACTTGAAAAAGTAACCTTTACTTTTCCGTTTACATGCTCTGTTGGGGACTTGGTTCAAGGTTGATACTGAAACTTGTTCAAAAGAGCGTCATTAGGAAGGGGAGGAAAAAGTAATTTTAGTACTCTTAAAAGTAATCAGATTACTCTTGTGATTACGTCCTAATAAATCTATTCGAATGATTACATAATTACTTCAAAAGTAGTGGAATACAAGTAATTTGATTACTTATTATGCTAAGATTCCAGCATCTTGTTGTAAACAACCGTACTATAACTCATTCAGGATACAAAGTTGTAGCAATGCCATATACCGAGAGCTCAAAGGTGTACGAGTCTCTATGCATGACTGCATACAGGTTGCTTGCGGATCTGAAAGAAGTCGTTCTGTGTCCGCTGAAAACTGACAGATATCGAAAGATCGCAAAAACAATAACCCCGGCTCTCGCATCTAACGTTTTAATGATTTTTACTTCTCGTGACTGCTTTGCCAACCACAGGGTGTTTTCACCAACGACTGGGAATAATTTAAAAATGACGCTTGAAAGAAATGAAATGACTCCTCGATAATGTTATAGACCGCGGCGGACGTCAGGCTACTACGAGTATAATGTGGTTATTAGCAAGCGAACTACCAAAATCCACTAATTAATTTTTTAAATGTTCATCTTAGGTGCCATGTTTCAATTAGAGATGCGTTTGCCTGTCGTCAGATATGCCATAGCTGTTAGAATACAAACAACTGAACAATGCAAATTCAAGTGGTGAATAATGCCATTTCGAAGGTATAATTTCTTTACTTTAAGTCCATTTTTTAAAGTATTCTTATGACGTAAGTAAAACACCCCGTATAAGAACCCTTGGTAACGTCCTCCACGATCTCTTAAAATATTGAACCTCCGAAAGCCAATCAGGAAACTAAAGTCGCTTAAAAAAGTATTTACTATCATTTTATGACAATTCAATACTGCATAAAAGAGGATGTCAAACTGGTAGAAATTGCAAAAAGAATATATAACTAGTTTAACGAAGTCTGAATTTGTTTAAGTATTTATTTCTTGTGGGAAGGGGATTTAGCACACCACGACATACTACAGGCCTGAGAACGCAGTTTGTGAAGTTACAACACTCGTACGAGATTTATGTTTGACCTTTTGCAGTGTCACTAAAGGCGAGGTAAAAGCTGCTCACTTCATGGATCTTGATACTCCTATTACTTTTCATGGCCGTTTCCTTCCCTAAACATGTACCAAACCATAGTGTCTACAGTTTGATTATCTGATGTTCATTGTCGCTGGGCGTTTTATTTAAATCATGATTACAGGCATTATGCTCATAGTTGCATTGGTGTTTCTCAGTAATGCGTACTGATGTGACATTGTTTTCTGAAAATATTGAGGGGGTACTATCAGAGCGCCCTGCATTCCTCCTTACATCTCCCCTATACAATAAATAAGTTGGCATTTCCAATACTAATTTACATTTGTTTTAGGAATCACTAGGGACTTGCAATTGAGAAATCTGTACCCATAGCCCTTAACAGGTTTAGAATAGCAGGGCAACCTCCTCCCACAATAACCTTCCACCTTTTGCTTCCACTTTTAGCAGAGCGAATGCTGGAGAGAAGGCGAGTGGAGAGGGAGAAAATCACCATACATGGCGAGCGGCAAGCTGTGTGGGGAGGGCTTGTCCTGTTCGGTTTTTAACCGACAACAGTCTGCACCAGGGCAGTTTTGGTGTATTTTATGGAGATATACAATGCTTACATTTTAGCCCTTACTTTAGCGTCACATTCTTCTTTTTGTCTTGTTATGTACCGTTCGGCATTGTGGTTTGCTCTATTGTTGCAGGGAGGACTGCATTGCTGTCAAGGAGCTGTTCTGCTACAACGAGTGGGCCCTGATCGAAGACAACAAGCAGCGTGGCATCTTCTTCAAGTCTCGGGGACATTTCCGGCTACCTGAGTGCGAGACTCTTCCCAGCTACGAGAACCACTCAAACGAGTGCTCTCATGCGCACCTCACTGATTTCAAGGAGGATGAGGTCACTGGTATGTATTAGGCCCATCATCAATGACAGTTGTGAATTTGTGCGCATACACAAGTTCGGCAACTCTCACCACAACAACCTCTCCTTTCCCGGTGCATACACAAAGCGTTTATTTTGGATTAAAAGTTTCATATTTAGAATACCGTATTTTCCGGTGTATAAGTCGCACTTTTTTTCAAACATTTTTCTTGGTGCGACTTATACAACAATGCGACTTATATAAGATTTTTTTTTTCCAAGTTGCGACGCTATTTTTTTTTTTTTATACTCCGCGCGCCATCTTTTGTAGAGCACCATAACTACGTAGCCATAGGTGGTGTTTCCCCCTCCAGGAGGCACTGCTGTCGCCGCACTATTTTGACTCGGAATGCTTCCCGAAGCGGCTGCAGGATATTTTCTCGCGTCTTTCTCAGTTTCCGTTTGATGAGCAGGTTTTTTGTGCCATGCTCCAGCCGTGTTGCTACATGTAAAACGAAGGATTGTAGCTAGCCGATCTTTTAGAGGTACAAAAAAAAGTATGTCAAGGTTTATTTTTCTGCCCGCGCATCGATGCTCGCGTCGTCTCCGGGACTTGGCCTAGGCTAGGCCTAATGCTCCAAAGGTTGGTTCGCGAGTGTCTAGCTCCTTAAACTTTCATTCGCTCGGCATGCGTTCGCTCGAATAAAGTCGACTACCCTCTCATTTTGCGCATTTTACGTCCTTTTGCTGCGAAACACTCGATTGCCCCCGCCAGACAGCACCATGCTATGGGCATTTCTCGCGAGTCCAAATGCGCGGCAGACGGTACGTTCGATCTAGCGATTGTGCGAAACTCCGATTTCGCGATACCAATGCGCGTAAACTAAAGAACTCATCGCGTGAACCGTGCAAAGAGGTGCGACTTATACAAAGGTGCGACTTATATACCAACTTTTCCACGAAAACAGCTCAATATACGGATGTGCGACTTATACAAGGGTGCGACTTATAGTCCGGAAAATACGGTACTTGATGAAGTCTCATAGTTTATAATGCACTGTCCGTGTTCTGTCCTATGTTTAATTCCTCTTTATGATTTTTTTACACTGCATCATTGTGCTTGCCTGATGAAGGTTACTCAGAGGAAATAATGTTTTTATCACCAACCTTTTTTTCCTCGTGATAAACTTCGTGGATGCACAACAGAAAAATTTTTAAGGGTGAATATATGTCTCTAACATATCAACTATCCTTACATTCATATCTGTTCTTTGTTACAACAGATATGATCTGCAATTGTAAATAATTAAGATACATTCCTATACTAGGAAATAAACTATAACTTTCCTTGCTGTTCTCGTTTTGGCTTCATGGCAATAACTCTTAGACATTATGTACAAACTTAAGAGGTAACGTTTATTCCGGCATATTACACTGAAAATTGGTCAAGGCTTTGAAGGTCTGGTTTCTAACCAACTTTGTACCTGCTCCTTTTTTCCATTTGTTACAGTAAACTGCATCAAAGGGAGAGGACGTTTTCTACCGGGGCACTGTCAATGTCACCAAGTCAGGGATTCCGTGCCAGCGGTGGGAGGTGCAGGTAAGAGAACCGGAGTTAATTGTATTTTCTTTGGTTTAACGATAAATGTGAACATGCTAAGCACTCATTACCAATTGTGGTGCCATGTTACTAATATTCCTAGCGAACTGCTTTTTTATGAGAGTCACTTTGTAGATGCTTATGGTCTAAAGAAACTATTTTATTTCCTGACGCTTTGAAACTAAAGAAAAAAAGTTCCAATATCTTTTCTGTTTTAACAAAACAAACATCAGATTAATCAAGAGTCCTACAGGGTTGGCTTTAGGGCCTTTATTATTTTTAATTTATGAAACGGTATCGGTCGAGGTGGTTACTGCAGGCATAAGAATGTTTGCATGTGGTTGCATATTATATAAAGGAGTAACATGTGATAGTGACAAGTTTAGTATTCAAAGAGGTTCAGATAAAATAGAGTATATGGTGCAGAAAATAGCGAATGTAATTGAATCTAGAAAAAAACCGTGTAGACGTCTCTCTCGAAAACAATACACCACCAGTTCCTTTTTATGAAATCAACAACACTCTTCGGGTTTTTTACGTCAAAACACTAGTATCTTTCCAGAGATTACGCGGGAACTACTATATAAAACAAATGTGATAGTGATACCAATGTTAGAATATGCCTGCACCGTGTGGGACCCCCAACTAGTATAGATAAAAATAAATGAGAAAAAAATTCAACATCTAGCAGCTAGGTATGTTTTAGGAAAATCAGTAAAAAGTAGAGTTTAGTGCGACACGCTTAAAACAAATGTTGCAAATGGAGTATTAATTGGAAACGAGCCTGTTGGTGAATTAGATATGAATACATGAAAGGATAAAAACATAGAGGACGGGGACGGAAAGAAGTTATGTTTCTGTCCCCATCCTCTGTTTTTATCCTTTCATGCAATGGAGTGGAATGGAGTACACTGGAGCTTGAAATGGAGTACAATGGAACGTCCGCAGAGCAAGGCTTTATTTGAAGGTTTTCCAAGGTGTATTTCACTCCCAGACTGGCATCCCACGAGAAACCTACCTGTTTTCCCCATATTACCTATCCGTGCATCTGGATCATATTCATAAAGTATGTGAATAGGGTGTAAGACTGCAGCTTTTAAGAATTAGTTTTTTCCTTCCAAAAACAGTTAGCCAGTATAACAGATTACCTTCTGTTGTTGTTTTCGTTTTGTAAAGCGGTGTCCTTTAAACTGCTTTGGGAAGTGTAGGTTATTTTGACTGATATGATTCAAATTGTAAAAAAATATTAAAATCCCACGCTAATATGATTGGGTAAAAAATATATCTACTGACACAGCAGATATTAATTGTATTCATGCATAGGAGCTGCAGACCTTGTACGCCGATGGATAGGGTTTCGTGCATCGTTTGATATGCTTTATATGTCATGAATGTTTTGAATGTCGCTAAATGTGTTGGGATGCTTTGAATGCTGCCAACAATTAAAAGATGCTGTAAAAGTCACGAAATATAAAAAATGGTTTCATTGTCACAAAATGTGCTGTATTTTATCATATCAACTTAGTGCTTGGTACATAGCTTGTTGAAGATGATTACCTTTTTATTCATCTTCTTGTTTGTATGTGTATTCCTCCTGCTTTAATACCGAAAGGTGCTGGAAGTAATAAATAAAATAAATAAAAATAATTTAAACTTGTTTGTATTTATGCCAGACGCTTTCCGTAATTCACTATTTTCTACTGCACTTCAGAGATGTCCTTGGCAACAGTTACTTAGACAGCATTGGACAAATTGTCCCATCCATATGCAATACCAGGCAGGGCAGCCATCCTCTCTGGCCACATTCTGCAAAACGACCCACCATTCGTTTTTTCTCTCCACCCGTTGGTTTTATAAAGACTTCTTTCAATGGAAGACACTCTGGGTGCTTTTTTGAACTTGTTTCCGTTGTTAATGGATATTCTCTTATTATATTAGTTGAATGCAACACTTTTTTCAAAGCAAAATGTGCGTATGGCTAGGTTTCTATAAAAAAATTAAAAATTGTAAAGGAAAAGTGTAGCACATAATTTCCCACCTAAATATATTGGGAAAACTTGAATTGGTGCATAGTTATACACAAATTAAATTTTTCCGCTGAAAATAAAGGTTTTCCCTGTAATTTAGTTTCCCCGCTAAATTTAGCAAGTAAATTATGTGTCGTCTTCAATGCCTAACAAAGATTTAAAAAAATGCACCTCACATTCTGTGCCCCTCAGCTTTATTGTAAATATCAAGCACCAATTCGTTGGTCTTTCAGGAGCCTCACCACCACAACCGGCCACCGATGGTATTCCCCGAGGTCCTCAACTCCGACAACTACTGCCGCAATGCGGGAAGCGAGGAACCAATGCCTTGGTGCTACACCACAGACCCCAGGAAGCGATGGGAACACTGCTCCATACCGCAGTGTGGTAAGGGGCACCTACCTATTATTTTACAATCATCGAAGATATCAATAGAACCGAGCTACGACCGTAGGTACACGCGCAGTAGCTCGTAGCTGCACGTCAGGGAATATCGTCATTAGAGTACCTGTACGCATGGAATATCCACGAGTCGCGAGTTTTCTGCGGAAATGAATGCACACGTAGCATTTGGCAGCCATCACTGGCAAAAACCAAGCAGGTGACACTATAGTACCGCCTTTGAACCTCTGGTGAGAAAAGGCAATCAGCAATACATCTCGTGCTGGCACCTGATCCAAGATGCGGTGCCAAAAGTAGTTACAGCTCAGTTTCCATCCCAAGAAGTTTGGCCTCTATTCTTATCATCAGTATATCTGCATAACTCTAATAAATCTATGTCACTGGTGTTCGTGGGCAACTGAATTCTTCTCGTCACGCTGTTAGTGTTTTCAACAAACGTTTGATAGCATTTGTGTCAATTGTGTCAATTAAGTCACGTGTAATCTATCTTTACCAAGTAACTGTAGACATGCTTGTATCATGCATATGACATAACAGATTAACTACTTGGTGATTCGGTATTTAACATCGCACAATGTGTGTGATGCCGCATCTCTCGGGTCACACAATATCAAGTACATGACATCCCTTTCGGGTCATGTGATTTTGCAGGTAAGGTTTTAGAGTATCACCACTAGTACTGCTAGTATAGGGCCCTTTATTTCTAGCCAAGTTTCGCAGACTGTATGAAGCCTCGTTGCTTTCAGCAGGCCGCGCGGCCGCTCTGAAAATGTCACTTCCCTGCAGTGCAGGCCTGTCTTGGGAAAAGCACATTAAAATGCTTAAACTTAATCGAAACTTCTTAATATTTTGACACATTGTGAAACGCGGTTTGGACAGATAGTTTTAATGCGATAGCATTCTTTAAATACTTCGCCCGGTTCTTCGCGACACGCTCTCTGGTCCCGAATGCGCTGTGGCGTACGCGCGGCGGCGCTGGGGCTCCGCACTACGCGGGACGTCCGCATACCCACGACGTCCGCAGGCGCCGGCGCCGCGCGTATGTGGACGTCGTCCTTGACGTCGTCTTAGAGGTCGTCCTTTATTTCGTTCTTGAGGGCGTCTTAAAGGTTGTCGTTGAGATTGCCCTAGAGGTCGTTCTAGAGGAAGTTCTAGATCTCATCCTTGACGTCATCTTTCAGGACGTCGTCCTCGATGTCGTCCTAACGTCGTCCTTGAGATCGCCTCAGAGGTCGTTCTAGACGCCTTGAGATTTCCCGGAGGTCGTTCTAATCGTCGTCTTTGACGGCGTCCTTGAGGTCATCCTAGAGGTCGTCCTTGAGACCGCCCTAGAGGTCGTCCTAGAGGTCGTTCCAGACGTCGTCCTCAAGAACGTCGTCCTAGACGCGTCCTTGAGGTCGTCCTAGAGGTCATCCTTGAGATCGCCCTAGAGGTCTTCCTAAAGTCGTCAGACATCGCCTTTGACGCGTCGCCCTCGATGTCGTCCTAGCAAGCAGATAAACCCGCGCTGCGCATACACAGAGCGGCAGTACGCAGCACATTCACGCTTGCGCCCAACGCTACGAAGCTAATTATCGTCTTGAGTTGAGCTGGTTGGTACATGGTCAATGATAGTGGCGAAACAGCTTGAACACTAAACGATTACACAGAGACAGGACAAGACGTACACACTAAGCTGCAATGATGGTGGGGAAACAGCTTGAACGATAAAACGATTACTCATAGACAGCAGATTAAACGATTACACAGAGACGAAGCAATCACTCAATTTTGAAGTGGTGCGCTGCAGTCACGCTGACGTCAATGATTGCGTCGTAAACCATTCATAAAATAAACGTGTTTACATCAAAATTTGCGTTGTCGTATTCACAGTGAGCTGCGTCGTAGGTCTCAGTGACGAATCCTATCGCAATTCATAGACAACCAACAATAGTAATTTCGGCCGCCATTTTTTCTTAATATTTTAAAATATAAAGTATTTGCAAACCTTTGACTCAAGAGTGATTTGTATGAGTCTGACTTGGGCAGTGTAGGTTAAAGTGCATGCAAAAAGCTCAGGGTAACCGGTAGATTTAGTACTTGAAGATCATCTACTACACAAAATAGGTTATACTTTGGAAGTAAAGTGTAACTGCTTTTTAAACACCTTGATTTGTATCTCCTTGTTCTGTGCAGCACATCCGTAATGAAACAGTTAACAAGAATTAAACATATTTCTCAGTAAAACAAGTGTTCTTTTAGTTATGTGGCCTCTAAGGATCATCAAAGCGTTCCATCAATAGTTCTGTCTAATATCAAAGGACAAATTTTATAAATGTACTTGGAAGTCAGTTGGCTATTGTACTTTCATCGGAAGTACCCCAAAGCAATGGACCCCAAGTCCATTATAGATGCCCTTATGATCCACTTGCTCTGCAGTACTGCAGAGAGGTTGGCTATATAGAGATAAACATGCTCCACATAAAGCCACAAGGTTCACAGTAAACGTATATTAGTAAAATCACGTGTTTGCATTTAAATTCTAATTTTGGGAGAGACACAATTGTCACACCATATTCTCATATATGCAACCCGCAGAGAATACGACCACAAGTGACCTGTCGGGTCGGGACATTTTGGACCTGTTCGAGCCTCCGGGTGAGCCCTCCTTCGCCCCGGCTCTGGTCCTGCTCGTGTCAGCCGTCAGCCTTGCAGCCCTGGTCCTCCTCCTCTCCTCATCCTGGGTTGCCGACGTCTGCGTCCGCTACGGCCGCCGCGGCTACAACGCCACGCCGACAGCGGACGTCGAGATCGACCTCGACAAACTCCCATCGAACGCCTCCTACCACCACACAGCAGCGCGACTCCACCCCAAACTAGAAAAGCTAGAGTACCCTCGAAACGACATCATCTACCTCCGCGACATCGGTCAGGGCGCCTTTGGTCGAGTCTTCCAGGCCAAGGCGCCCGGACTCCTCAAAGGCGACGAGTTGACGACGGTCGCCGTCAAGATGCTCAAAGAAGAAGCGTCCGAAGACCTCCAGAGTGACTTCGAGCGCGAGGCCTGCCTGATGGCCGAGTTCGACCACCCCAACATCGTCAAGCTGCTAGGCGTCTGCGCCATCGGCAGTCCCATGTGCCTCCTCTTCGAGTACATGGGCAAGGGTGACCTGAACGAGTACCTGCGGTCGTGCTCTCCCACAAACTACATCGTGCGGACTCCCGGTGGCGAGATGTTCAGCGACGTGCGGCTGAGTCACCTCGAGCTTGTTTCTCTAGCACGACAGATCGCGGCTGGAATGGTGTACCTGTCGGAGCGCAAGTTCGTGCATCGGGACCTGGCGACGCGCAACTGCCTCATCAGCGACGACATGGTGGTGAAGATCGCCGACTTTGGGCTGTCGCAGAAGATGTACACGGCCGACTACTACCGGGGCAGCGAGCACGATGCCATCCCGATTCGCTGGATGCCCCTCGAAGCCATCCTCTACAATAAGTTCACGGTGGAGTCGGACGTTTGGGCCTTCGGGGTGGTCCTGTGGGAGATCTTTTCGCTCGCGTTGCAGCCTTACTACGGCATGACGCACGAGGAGGTGGTGGCGTTCGTCAAGGAGGGAAACAGCCTCGGATGTCCAGAAGGGGCACCCCAGCCGGCGTACGCGCTCATGAGAGCGTGCTGGAACCGCAAGCCGTCGGCGAGGCCTAGCTTCAAGACCATCCATAGGGCGCTTGGGACACTGCACAGCGACCTAGTCAAGCATAGAGACAAGGAAAACATGGTTCATGTGTGAGGCGGACATGTAGAGCCTATTTGTGTGAGGTGCATTGAACTGCTTAGGCAAAAGGACTATGCGGATTTCTGGAGATTTCTACCTGTTTAAGCAGGCCTGTTGGTATGGCACAGCCGATGGCCAGTGCTTACGCACTAGCTTTCTTTTCCTTTTTCTTATCTTCAGGACCAACATTGATTTCGTTAGACCAGAAGAAAACAATTTTGCTGTACTCCGATGAGTGGTGTCACAATGATGGACTACTCTGACGACCGCCAGTTAGAGAGCACCGCAGTCGCTGAGGCATGCCTATGAGTATGACTCCCTGGACAATTTGTCGTGAAGGAGGTGGAGCATTCAATCTCTCGGAATTGACTTTTCAGCTTTTGTGTCTTTGATGCTAGCACACTCACCCTTCGTTGAAGTCTATCACTGGGCAAAATTATTGCATTCATCTCTATCTCGTTGCCTCATGAAGAACGAGCAAGTCCTTTGTTATTTGTGTGGGTGTTAAAGGAAGGTTGATTCAAATTATTTGATCACCAATTAAGAGTAAATCGAATATTACTCTCAAAGAGCTGGTCTTATGGGAGGTGTGCAAACTATATTTTCTCCTTAGAGCATCGCCGTTGGCATAGCCCTTATTAATTTTAAGTTTAACACACTCTTGTCTTCAGTTACTTCTTTCAACGCTCCATCAAGCTGGGACCTTCTCACTTTGTCCGATCGAATGACCCACCTTCTGCGCCCCAATGTTACATTTTTATTGCAGCACTGCAAAATGATCACCAAAGATTGCTTCAGTGTTTGATGGTGGAAGGGACAAGAGATAGCTGAGCAAGTGCCAGCCTGAGCTCTCTTCTGTGAGGTATCGCTGACATGCTAAGTGTTCGATCCAGAAGCCTGACTGTGGCCTTTCATTCCACGTACAGCTGCACACTGATCATGGTGGGTTGCTTGGACATGATGCTGAACATGGCCCTGAGTGTATTGCTTGAGATTATGCTGAATCGTGGGGGTACCATGTATAGCCATGTTGCAGGGAAGCCATGATATAGTGTATACTCACTTGGAGAAATACATTCCCTTTGGAGCAGCATTTACACCTGTACAGACATGCGCCAGTCGCAATGCTTAATACTCGTTTAATCGTCGCGTTGTTAAAACACCTGTGTAGTCACGGGCACCTTTGCAGCTTTCTGTAAGTGTGCTTTTCGAGAGAGTCATCGGCATTTGTACATAAAGCACTCGAAACTTAAAACTGACTCAGTTTCTTTCTGCGGCGTGAAGGAGTTGACCCTTACGAAACAAATGTATGCTTTCTCACATAGAGCCACGAAATAGACCTATGGTGGAGTATCGGCACTTCGTTGCCCGATTTTCTTGTCGACGCCGGCATTTTGATCCTTCGTGCAGAGCGGGCTCAACAGACCTTTTGCAAGGGATGCAGCACTGTGCGCGGCACCGGAAGGGATGCTGGCAACCCAGGGTACAGTCGGTTGTAGCCCCTGCGACGGCAAGCGGGCGAAGGAAGGGGAGCAACTGCGTCTTCCCTCTCGCTCTCTTCGGTGGCACGTGGTTGCAAGAAGAAGAGCACAGGACTTCGCGCGCACCGTTTTTAGGGTTTTCGCAAAAATGCCATTGGCGATTGTTACGATTCGAAACTGCGTCTTCCTCAGCATTAGATATTATGGCGCTAAGAGACTCAGGACATGTCCGTTGACGGTTGGCTACAATGGGTATGAACCACTTTTATACAGAAGATTAGAGAGACCTATATTTATTTTGATCGGCTATTTGCATTCTGTGAGCACGACATAGAGCGCCATCTCTCGGTAGTAGAGCAGAGAAATATAACATTCAGTTTGCGTAGATGAAGCTATACTCCGTTTCATACTTGGTATCAGTGTTGTAACTCAAGCGTTACAAGTAACGACTTTACAGGTAACGCGATAGTTTTTCTTTTTTTATGAATGTACTCGCTAGAATCGCAAATGACTAACGAGTAAAGTAATGTCGTTATTATTTTGCGGTATCTCCTATCAAATTATGTTACCCGTTACTCCTTATTTTTGATTAAAAATGGCCGCCTGATTGTTTGAAAACAAAATCATTTTTATTCTGTACACCACGGAAAAGTGGCAAAGAAAACCCAACAAAGCTATGTATAAGCGGCGTCATTTCAAACTCCTTCGGAAGACACTTTTAGCGCTCCCACGAACGGGCCTAAAAGGCGCGAGATTTTTGCTGAGCGGAACCCCTAAGCGTCCTTGGTGCTGTCTTTGTATAACTGTCGACGTACCCTGAAGGAGCAGCCGTCTTGCTGGAAAGAGACATCCGTTCAGAGGGCAAATGTCTGCCGCCGCTCGAGGGATTTTTCCTCAGCGTTCCTAGCTACTCCAGCTAGTCACATCCTTCTCTTCAAAACAAATAAATTATCCTTCTGTCAACAATAAAAAGGATTACCTCTAAGTTTGGAAGCGGTGACGTTCCCACGCTTTAAACCAAGACAAGTAGCAAGGTTATCGCAGCATTGAACGGCGACCGTCACCATGAAAGACGTCACCACATTTTTGAATCCCTGCCGCCGTAGTACAAAGGTGCGGTCTCTCGTTGGAGAACGACTGCCGTTCAGAAATTCGCCTCCCACTAAATCCTCTGGGCATTCTTCCTCCCACAGCGCCTCAAAGATTAGACGAATGACTGCTTGACCACCATGGACGGCACCTTCTTTGTATCGCAGTTCGTCAGAGACATAAATACCGTAATCTTCCTCAAGAAAGCGTGCCCCCAACTCCCTGGCATTTAAAGACCGATTTATCTATTGCTGGACGCTGCGTCCGCCTTTTCCTTGTTGTAGTTCCTGGTTGTGTCTGAAGGCTACTGTAGACATTCTTCTACGGAGACACATTTGTAGCAGTGATAGTGAAAGCTTTCGTCTGCTTCGCCCTTACTGCTGTCGGCGTGAAATAAAGAAGTTTTTCGCCGTGGAAAGAGAAGTTTAGGGCTAAAGTGCGAGACACATGCGCGGCCAACACTGTCCGATCCGACGTGCGAACCGCCGGAACGACGTTCGAGGGCGAGGGTTTTCGCCGCACCGGGCTGCCGGACGGGGCCTCCGTCCGGCGTCGGCGTGCGTCCAACTTGCCAGATATCGGCACGCCAGGGTTGCCAGATAGCTCCTAGCTGATATAGCCAAATGGCTAGTCAGTGTAGCCCAAAAGTAGCCAAAAGCCAAATATTTGCATAGCCCAAAAGTAGCCAAAACTTCGATATTGCGTTTACAAGCTGAAGGCGAAAGCTCTGCTTCTGTATATGTTTAGATGAGAAATAGTATGCAAAATCAAAGTATTAAGAGATCCAGAAAACAGTTTCATTTCAAATAATAAAACAAAAAGCTCATGTGGACACATTTGGACAGTCTCATGCATAAACAATATTATTAGGAAGCATTCTTTGCAACACTCTTTCCTCCCAAAGAAAAAAAAAACTTCACATGAAGGATGCTTTCCAGGGTTTCTTGAGACATCCTACAGTATACAGAGGGAAAGAGGACAATTTCGCGGATATCGTGCAAAAATTGGACATAGCCCAAAAATAGCCGCACATAGCCACATAGCCAACCGCCAAATTTCGCCGCCAAACCTATCACTAGGTAGCCCAATTTGGCTATTAATAGCCTCAATCTGGTAACCCTGATCGCCGCACGGCTGTCCGATTTTCGGAGGGCCGCAGCCAATGGCAGCACGGATGGCGCGAAGGTCATGTTGTCACGTGACTTTCGGACCGATCGGGCGAGGAGGCGCTTCGTGGTTCGGGCAGTTCGGGAAGCGGATCTCCCCCTCTTTACAACGCCTACACACACATGTGGCGGTGCGCGGTGCGTCACGCGACGCGAGTCGTCGTTGTGAAGGAGATGGACGCCATCGAGTTTTCCCGCGCGCACAAAACAAGCTGCTGATCTCGCGCGCCATAGCAAGCCGGCCTTCTGGGACCGATCGAGGCCGTCGAAACCCGAATGCACTCCGTTTCACCTTACGATGGACAGCAGCGGACGCTACGAGCCATTCCAATAGCCGTGTGAGTGTCACGTGAACTTCCTGAGAGACGCAGCAATGCGCGGTGTGCGTAGTCACGTGATTTGTACGCAGTGCTCGCTTCGCTGGGATGGCTCCTAAGGTCCGCTGCGGTCCATCGCGATTAAGTGATGTTGAGCAGAAAAGTAACCTCACGGAAAATCTTTACACACGCACACTTTAATAGAATGTAATAAAAATATTATGTTTGTTTTAAAGTCAGAAAAACCAAGAAGGGCGAGGGAAGTATTTTAGTTTTCTAGGCTAGGTGGCGCGAGCTACCGCCCGTTATAAATATAGCCATTAGCATTCATCCATCCATTCGGTAGAGGGATACCCGAAACTGGGCGGAGCTGAACGGAGCGACGCAACGACGCGTCGGAAACCATGTGTCGCGAACCGTCCGGTGCGGCGATTCGGAGCAGCCATTTTCCCGACAGTTCGCACGCCGGACCGGACAGTTTTGACGCGCATGTGTTTTGCGCTTTAGAGCTCATAAACGCTCGCCACCTTTCTTAGTCATATATACACATGAAGATACTAGGAGTATGCATGTGACTATAACCAAAGTATGGCGGCGCTATACTTCGTTTATAAACACTTATAATCATCCTTAGTTATAGACCGTTCCATTAGGGTCATAGCAGAGAGGGTAAAAGAGAAAAAAATGCACTCCCCCTCTCACCCCGCATGTCGTCTGCTCCGCCGAGTGGGCTGTAGCTAGCGTCCGGCTGGCGTGCAAACTGTGTTTAAAATCGCGTCATTTTGGAACTTTTAAGCGCAGATGCGCAGATTTTGGTATGCCAGTTGTCGTGTAATACTATGCTAGATAAAAAGACTCACAGGGTCCAATTGCGCTGTTACCTGCGTGCAAATAAAAAAAAAATAGGGAAAACTGTGTCAGATTGGCCGGTCTCTCTGGCGAAAAGTAAATCCGGTTGCTGTACCTTTTTTACTATACAAAGTTCGTACTGGTGTAGGCCTTTAGCGACCATGAGTGGAAGTCTGAAATAATAAATAAAAACGTGCTCTCCTGCCGCAATACACGCAGTAGTTGAGGGTAGTACTGCCGGCTGACTCAACTGCTATTTAAGTAACGGAAAAAAGATATGCTAGTTGATCATTTACAGAAATAGAACAACAGAGAGCTATAGGATGATTTTGGAGTAGACATAACTATTCTAAGAACGCGAACCACTTCACAACGGCAGCCACGAGCGAGAGTTCGATGTTCCGTACAGCCCGCCGATACAGCTCAAAGATGGAGAATGGCAACCTCCCGGTTTGTCGTCTGCTAGCGGAGTCGGGCGCGTGCCCTCTCTCTCGTTTTACCCCGCCGAACCCGCTGAATTTCCCGGATGTATGGAGAGGGCGCTGCGGTCGAACAAAATGGTGCCGCCCAGAGAGCGCTAAATGGAATGGTCTATAATAAGCGATCGGTGTCCTCTTTTCGTTGCTTGAGTAGCCTAAGCCGGACCATGACTGAAACTGGCTTGGCTATGAGGTGTATTGTTTGTGAGCAGTCGGTTAGTGTACAGTTGTCTGCCATACAAGGTCTGCCTCTAACCAGCAAGGCCGTTTTGGAACGCTTGTTATAAAAGCTCCTTTTACTGCCATCTCGCTCTCACTTTTCGTGCAAGATGGCAACGGCCACCGAAACTCTGTTATTATGGCCCGGGCTCAGTGCTATGTTTGAACTGAGGGGAACGAAGTCACTCAATATGCTGTCTAAATGTCTACTCTGTATGCCGAAACTCAAGCTGCTGAGCACACCCAGGACGTCGAACTCTGATTTGAAAAAGCACATTAAGTTAAGTTATTTTTCGATGTCACTTACCTTTTTTTTTTTCGTTAAAATATCGCGCTTACGTTTTGTTAGCCAAATAAAAACGCACCTTCTTTCGAGATCGTTTTGCTAGACGCATCGTTTTCCAGCTACATCTCACAGTGCTCATTAATGTAAGCTAGCGAAAACTCTTCAAAAACGGCTTAATTTTGGTTACTTGTATATTTCAGAAGGAGGGTAAATCAATTATGGCAGTTATATATCAACACACCTATTTGATAGTTGTTTAAGTTTGCGATTTATTTAGAGAGACTTTTTTTCTATACTAATTTGTGTTGGAGCTTATTTAGTTAATATATCGTTGTACCACAGTGACCACACCACTGATACATAGAAATTAACAGCAGCGCTTCGCATCGGTCCTAAGTTCTTTTCTTTTCCGCCAGTCCCTCCATTCGCAGAAGCTATCAGAGTTCAAGGTGCCTTCAAAGAAACGAAAGACCGAGACTACAACCCACTGTCCCGACGCGCCCTTGCTGGAGCAGATGAGGATCGACCATATGCATCAAGTTCCCGTTTCTCAAAAACGGTTCGACAAGCGCTTGGAGACGTTTCTGGTTCAGACGCTATAGTCATATAGACATTTTCTGTTTCCTGTCGTTCTCAGTCACGTGGGTTCCGTATCTGGTATGCGGGACGAAAAAAATAAAACATTTCAACCTGGAATATGCGAGAAAACATAGGCGAGTCAAAACAAGGATGTGTGACAATCACGTATTTTTCGTAAATACCTTGCAGCGGTGTGGAGAGATTAAAAAGATGTTTTACCGCATACCAGAAGTGATGAATTTCAAGATGGCTGCGCCCTTGTGGAAGGGTCTATACGGCTTCGAAACAGTTAAAGTGGAAAGTGTGGAGAGCTTTATGGGAGGAGTTTGCCCTGCTTTGCTTAACCTCCAAGAGTCTATAGTGCGTAACCTTAACAGACCTTCCCGGAAAATCCCTTCAGTGTTTCTCGTTGACCCCACTTGCACAACGCGGCGCGAACAATTCTGCGTCTGTTCCGATGTACGCTCGGGCCGGACGCTCCGTACGTCATGAAAGTAGCACACCTCCCTCTCTTAACACAACAAATTCAAAACGCACAAAAACAGAAGATGAAAAAAAAAAAAAAAAAAAACAGAGCGAACACGATTATAACGCAAATAATTGGGAAGGTGCAAGCGAGCTGGACAAGAATGACGAAAATAATCCCCGGAGAACACATTACAAAGCCCATGCGTACCCTGTTTTGTTATTGTCCTGCTTTCTTTGCGTTCTGAAATCGCAAAACGCTAAAGCTATAGACGCTTTACAGCACGCACCAGATTGAGCCGCCATTGCCGACCTTCTCTTGTCTTACCGAGATACCGAGTCACTGAAACGGGCGTTGACGAGACTCCACAGAGGCCTATGCTGGAGAGAAGGACACAGTACACTTAAAGTGTCAATAACTCTGTCCTGCTGTGGCAATGATGAAGTGAAGCGAACGGAATAAGAGGAAACAAAAATTGAAGGTCGGTTATGGCGGCGCCCATGCACACCTGCTGCAAAGCGTCTATAGGAACCTCTCTTTTTATCCTTCACGCACCGTAAATCGGATTCTCGTAGTGCATCAAAAAGACGATGGGAGACGCTGCGTATTTCTGAAATGGTTTATTGATTCACGAGATCCGATGTAGCCACGCTCAACTCACGGTGATCTTGGTAGCTGCCGCGTTGGCTAACTCTCGAGGACCTTCCTCAAGGTCGAAACAATACCGTGGACACGCCGGCACAAAGGTTTCCTTGGACACGTTCTGGTAACATTAGCTTCTTTGCGCAGGTTTGATCGAACTTCGATGTTCTGTATACGCCGTAATATTTTCGAAGAACAGAAGCGGCACCAGAACCGAGCAACATATATCTCTGGTCAAGACAGGGGCGGATCCAGAACTCCGTTTTGGGGGGGCAGAAAGTTTTTAGGGATACCATTCTCCCATTCTTTCTTGTGCACGGGGGGTCCACCCATGTCAAATTGCCCTCCGAGAAGGGGGAGGGAGGGGGTCGAGTTTGGGGCGGGGGGGGGGGCGGGCGCTCCCGTCGCCCCCCCCCCCCCCCCCTTGAATCCGCCACTCTGTCAAGACCTTCCACGGGACGGGTACTTCTAGGCGCTTTCATTCGCCTGTCGTTGATTCCGTCATCGTACATGCCGAGAACAACCTCGTGATATCTACAAATTAGAGCAGAGTCACCGGAGAGATATGGTCAATATCGAGGAGGAATTCTTTCCTTGGTGAAGGTATGGTCCTAAGAAAGGGAATTCTGCATGTTCGCTTCATCGATGTTGCCGAGTCTTGAGACCTTTCCCACTGCTTCAGACGCTGTCTGGCTATGATAATTGACAACTCAAAGAAACATAATGCGTGGCTCATGTTCACGCTTCCTGCATCGCGATTCGTTCTTCGGTATTTTTATCAGCAAATGCCACAGCCACTTGTCGGCGGAGCCGCAAATAAAATGCCCTGGAGTCTACACTCCCTATGCACTGCCTTTCTCGGTGACTATGTGGACAACAAGTCGTCTGCTTCTTGCGCAAGATTTGCGGTGACGTCAGAACAACGCCGAGATCTGATTGGCTTTGATTAAAAAGATAGTTGACGAACCTCAATGCTGGATGCCTTGAGGTCTACCCGCTATTTTTTTAGAGCGCAGCTCTCAGGCGCCCGTTTCCGGTTTGAGCGCCGTCGCGGTGTCGCCGTAATCGCGTGGTGCATTATGGGACGTTTCCCATGATGACGTCACACGTGACGTCACCTGTGATGTCACGATGGTCACCAGTGACCTCACAGATGACGTCATACGTGACGTCACGTGTGACGTCTCGAGGGTCACCAGTGACGTCACTCGTGACGTCACCGCGCGTTGCATTATGGGTAAATTTCCTCGCTAACTTTAGCGGAAAAATTTCCCCGCTAAATTGAGTGGAAAATTTTCCCACTAAATTTAGCGGAAAAAAATTCCCCGTAAATTTAGCGTAAATTTTCTCCACTAAATTTAGCGGGAAAAAATCCCCGCTAAATTTAGCGTAAAAATTTCCCGCTAAATTGAGGAGAAAAATTTCCCCGCTAAATTTAGCAGAAAAACATTCCCCGCTAAATTTACCGAAAAAATGTCCCCGCTAGATTTAGCGGAAAACATTCCCCACTAAATTTAGGGAGAAAAATTTCCCCACTATATTTAGCGGAAAAACTTCCCCGCTAAATGTAGGGGAAAATTTTCCTCGCTAAATTTAGCGGAAAATATTTTCGCTAAATTTGGCGGGAAATTTAGCGAAAATTATCCACTAAATGGGAGGCGAGCAGAAGAGGAGGAGGGGAGGGTACGGATGAGGAGGAGGGGCATGCTCTCCTCTCCGTACCCTCCCCTCCTCCTCCTTAAGACCTGCGCTCTAATTCGGCGTTACAGGGGATTGTAAACGTCTTTCATTTTTTGTTTCTTCAATCACCTAATAAGAGCTTGACGCTCTGACATCATCGCAACCCCTGTGTAAAATGCAGAGGAACTTACGTTCCCCATAGTGGAGAATGCAAGAAGTTGCCTGGTTCTTGTTCTTTCAAAAGCTTGTCAGTACACAGGAAATCCACACTCTCCGGTATTTAACGTTAGAAGATCTGGGACCTATCACCTCATCTAGTCTTGACGTCGTCAGCTGCCCCGACCCCTATCGTCCCTTTAACGCTACCTCTCTTGCCTCGAGATAACTCGGCCAACGAAGGCGATCCTTCGATTAAAAAAATAAACGCACGTTTTCACTCACTCACTTAACTCTTTCAAACGTACGATCACGCCAGACGGATGTTTTTGTACGTGATTATTTATATAGCAGGAAATGAAGATTGTTTCCTGCGCTTTCATGTAAGAACATGAATGCGCTCGCTGACAGCCTTATTAATAATTAAATTTGTCGAACACCCTTTGTAGGCCATAAGGACCCCTTCCAGAAGAATAGAACCTACATTATTATGTTCTAGTATGGCTAAACGGAGTTCATGTGACACCCGATCAAACGCTTTTTCCAGATCAATCTGGATCATTGCATCACTACGATGCATACTGTCGCAACACTCGAGAACGCACCGAGCTACATGAATGTTTGTTACTAATGTTCTTCCTTTGATTCCAGAAGTCTGGTGCGGCCCAACTATGTCTGTGATTACCGACTGCAACCGCCCGGCTAGTATTTTCATTAGTACTTTATAATCTACATTGGTCAAACTGATAAGTCGATACGACGATACCTTTCGCAGTTTTTTGCGTATCATTGGTTTTAGGAATGAGAACAGTAAGCGAGCGGGAAAAGGACGGGGCTGCCTTTTTAGCTTATAAGCTTTATGGTATACACCACATATAGCACTGGACTGATTTCGCGCTTAAGCCCTTTATAAAGGCAGCCGTCAGACCATCTGGGCCGGGTGATTTTCCAGGGTTGAAATTATTAATAGCTTTCTCGACTTCTCCTACACTGATAGCGTCCTCTAAAATGGTCATTGTTTCGTTTTTCAACTGCGGTACTAAGGACAAAAACTGGCTCCTAAACATATTTATATTTACCAAATGATAAGAAAAGAGTGTTCTATAAAGTCAACAAACACTCGTTCTATATCTGCGGAGTCACGGGTGACAGACCTTCGATATTCTATTTCTGGTACTTCGTTCCGATTGTCGTATCTTATTTCCGCACTGAGTGCTCGCTTTGTTGGCGCTTCGTCCAGAAACACTTTTCTCGCTAGCGCGCGGACAAGCGGGCCATGATAACGTTCTTTATCTAGAACGTCAAGTTGCGATTTCACTGTGGAGATGTCACTCTTAAAAACGCCAGGCGATCGACTTTCTTCTTCAATTAGCATCGCCAGGTTCCGTCTCACAAGGGTTTCGCGTTCTAATGCTTTCATTTTCCCCTCTTGCTTAAACAGTTCCCAGCTGCCACCAAGATCATTACCGTCTTCGTCAAAAAAACTTTCCCAAACTTTCTTTGACACCGTCTGTGAAAACATTCTCCCCCATTAACTTACTATTAAGTTTCCAGAGATCCCAAGAAACAGCTCTTCTTTGTTTGTTGCCAGCAAGGGTGAACGACACCAAACAATGGTCACTAAATGATTCAAGCAACACATAATATTGGCCACAGAGTGGCAGTAGCTCTAGTGAAACGTAAGATCGCTCTAAATGATCATGACTAGAGCCCTGAAAGCGAGTAAATTGGGCATCTGGCGCGCCAGCCAAAATGTCACCTACACGCATGCTAACCTGTATTCATTAATGATATCATTTAATAACTTAAAACAGATGTTTGCGTTCTTCGGCACTGGTATGCGCGTAGAGCGCAGGTGATGCGCCACCACGCGACGCGAAGGCGATATCGTGCAGGTAATCAGCCGTCCTGTTGGACGGTGACGTAACAGACTCAGCCATTGCCCCAATACTTTGACGTACTCAGCAATATAAACCTTGCCGAACACTCTTAACGCGTGACTGACAGCCAAAACGTCATAACGTGCTGGGTGAACCATAGACGTAGACTTCGGGGGGGCTTTAGCTCGTGCCCCCCCTAATGAAATCCGGGGAAGGGGGCAGAGCCTCCCCCCCCCCCGGGCCCGCCGTGATCTTACCGAGACGCTGCTTACGTGCCATGCGGCGAGCCTCTAGTAGTGGCATGTAAACAAACGTGAAATAACGCCCACGTTGCCTTTACTGGACAAAATACATGGGAAATGGAGTCCCAGCGCAGTTTTCGTTGGTTTCAATCTTCAGTTCTGGCGAAAAGGTAACGCGCAGCCCCCCCCCCCCCCCCAAAGAGCTTCTCAGCCTGCCCCCCCCCCCCCCCCCCCCCCCCGGGAAAATGGAAAGTCCACGCCGCTGCTATGAACTGACGCACCATGCGCTCTGTCTCTTCGTTTTCGACTTTGGTCTCTTGCAACGCAACAACATCAAGATCCTGCTCTTTGACGAGGCGATATAGTTGCCGCTATCGTCTTCAGTCCGCGAGGTTCCGAACGTTTAAGGTCGCAACTCGCACAGGCTTTGGAAGTGATATCATCGACTTGTCAAACCAGACCAGGCGCATGGTGCTCACCCTGGAGGAACTTCGTCGTACAGGGAGTCCTTCCGCGCATTTGCCTACTGAGACAGTCTGTCACCGTACTGCTGCAAAGATGCCCGTAACTGGCTGACGACGCGTTGCTTTCCAACCACCTGCCACTGCCTTTCGAGCTGGCGTAGCCGGCGTTCCTGCTTGAATTCCAGGTCATCTTCATGACGTCGCTTTACGGACGCCGCCTCAGCTTCCATCACCGCTAGCTCAGGACGGTCGACCGGTTCCGCGTCGTTGCCTGAACCACTGTGTCTCCCACCTCGGTCGTCGGCGCAGCACTCGACCGCCGGAGCAGGAGCTGCGGTAACTCTGCGGCGGTAGGTGTCCGCTGGGTTTGGGGAAGGATGGGGGGGGCGGTGTCAGACTTGCCAAATCCCGTCTCGCTCCCAGCCTGCTCTGTCGTTAGTCGAACCAGGCGCCGCTGCTAGCTCCGCCTCATACTCAATCCATGACCAGGTCTTTCTGGTCGTCCACCGTGCCTCCCGCAGCTTGGGCGTACGAGCGGACACAGTCAACCCTTTCGTGCCCGTAAGCTCGGCACTCGGTACGCCTGGGAGCACGGCGATCATGACGGATGTGCCCCGTCCTCCGGCACCGAAGGCAGATGGGGGGCACGGCCTGGCACTCACCACGAGTGCCGAGCCACCCCGAAGCGCATCTGATGAGGAAGGCGGTCGAGGACGACCCCTCCCGAAGGACCAGACGGACTATTCGGGTAGTGGACTCAACTCCGTCGAAACACCGGCACTTTCCAGCAGTCGAGCGTCACGTCCTCGACCTCTCTGTATTCCGGAGAATGCCTTTCGTATGGCGTCGTTCGTAACATCAAACGCCACCCAGTGAGGCTTCACTCGGATCACTTGCCTGGTTGGGTCGATGACGAGGCATGTACGGGCAATAACGAGGAGCCGCCCTGCCTCGAGCAGCTCTTGCTTTGTTGCCTCGGTTCGTAATTTGACCTGCCAAACGTGAGACATCTGGTATGCCCCTCTTCCGGTCACCTCCTTGATGACTCCAAGTTCCTCGATGGCTCGTCTAAAGTCCTTGATGCGGTAGGGTCTTCCTGCAATGTCGCAATGCAGAATGACTGCACGTTTCATCGCTTCACCTGATGGCAGGGGAGGTAGAGTGATACGATAGTCCTTGAGCACCGAGATATCAAATTCACCACGGCCATCGACGGCCGTTATCACAGCTCCGGCGGAGCCTTCCATTCTGTGACCGCACCTATCGGCTACCGCAAAACAGTACCACTGAGCTACACTCCCGATATTTCTTGCCATTTATTGCTATATGTTGACAGTGAACAAAGAACCTGATATCATTATTATTTTACTTCAGCAAGTAAAATAATATATTTCATTTAATTTATTTCTCCTTAAGGGCCCCGTGGGGCATTCATAAGTGGGGAATCTGGTAGGGGTAATACAGAACATATATAAACAAAAATAGAACAAAAACAAATTTATTTAAAATCAGTAGTCACAGTAATGCATGTTAAAAATTTATTGGATATGTGCAGCCACTGATTGACGAAAAGGGATTGATCAGTAATATGGATGACATATTTCAGGAAGAGAGTTCCAGATAGTTATGATATGAGGAAAGAATGACGTATTAAAGGCTAGCGTTTTGCCTGTTATGCGTTTGATGCAATGGCTGTGATTGAGCCGTGACGAAACTCTATCAGAAGGTGATATCAGGTAGCCACATAAGTTGGTGCTGGTGGTGTAAAATTTATGTAGGAGACATAATCGAGAGATTATTCTGCGGTCAGAGAGCAGTGGAAGCTCGAGAGTGTTTAAGCTGCGTCACACTGGTGTCGCGGGAGTATGCTGATGAAATGAATCGGGCTGCACGATTCTGAATTCCTTCGAGGCTGTCGCTGAGGTAAGCTTGTGACGGATGCCAGATGGACGGGGCATACTCGAGCTTGGGGCCGACGAATGTAGTGTACGCCAGTTGTTTGAGGTGAGAAGGTGCTGATTTTAGATTCAGCTTTAAGAAGCCGAGAGTCCGTGAAGCATCAGCAGTGATGACGTCGATATGTTGAATCCAAGAAAGTGTGAAAACCAGATGGATACCGAGGTACTTGTATGAAGGAGTAGAACCAATTGAAACGCCATCAAGTGAGTATGAGTAAGAAAGAGTAGATTTTTGGCGCGTGAATGATACAAGTTTGCACTTCTCGTAGTTAAGAGGCATAAGACATTGATAGGACCAAGTGTTAATCCATGTTAGATCCCTCTGCAGGGCAGTATGATCTGAGCAGTTTGCTACTGGACGGTAAACAACGCAATCGTCTGCGAACCGCCTAATTTTTGAGTCGATGTTATGCGGAAGATCATTTATATATATGAGAAAATGGAGTGGGGAGAGTCCTGCTCCCTGATGATGGGCAGAAAGAAAAAAGTTGCCGGATTTGGCCATGTCTGCTCACTCAAGTGCCGCGACAAACATTTGTCGACGAGCCAAAAAAAAAAAATAACCAAGGTTGACTTCAGATTTACAATTATCCCAACACAATTGCAGCTTTCGCGACTTGCTCGCTGCACGTGCGCTACATATTACATAGATCCTTACGCGGTCAAGGTCAACGCGACCGTGCTCGGGGCACACAAGACAAGAGAGACTTCCTGGAAGTATATACCTTGACATTTGCATCGTTTTACTTTCTATCGTTTCGGTTGATGACGTGAACAGAAAATGCGTGCAAAAAGTAACTGCACTCAGTTAAGTTACTGAAAAAAATGCACCCAAGATACAGGTAAGAATACGATACATAACATTACCTAGAATTGCACCTCGGTGTTTTTCACCTGGGTTTTCACCTCGGTGAAAACCTAGGTAAGACGACTTATCTAGGTTTCCACACTGACAGCTTAAGG
The DNA here is from genome assembly GCA_037355805.1 of Ixodes ricinus. Classification (NCBI taxonomy): domain Eukaryota; kingdom Metazoa; phylum Arthropoda; class Arachnida; order Ixodida; family Ixodidae; genus Ixodes; species Ixodes ricinus. The sequence continues at coordinate 10,415 of JAZHYW010049476.1, read as the reverse complement.
AATACAGGGCGCGTGTCCCACATTCGCCTGGAATGGTGAATGTGCCATTCCAGCCTGTGCCATTCCAGCGAAATTGGAGGCGAGAAGAAACAGACAAGACTGAAACGTTTAAATTTCTACAACATGCACGGAAACCGAAAGCACTATAGCATAAAAAACAAAAAAGTGCAAAGTAAAAAAAAAAATTATATTAAGTGAACATTGCCCGCAAGTTTAGTCCTAAGTCCACGCCAATCTGAGAGGAGTGATGGAGTGTCCCCGCTGTGCTGGACCGGAGCCAGTCCAGTTTGCTGTTTCTCTTCAATTAACCAAGATGCAAAATGTCATCGAAGTTGTTATTCTTGTACCACATTTTGTATGGACGATATTGTACTCCCAATGTTCACTAAAATCTCTAAAAAGAGGTTGGCAGCTTTTGAAAAAATAAATATCGTTAAAGCTGCTATGCTCAGCCTTTTTTTTTTTTTTATCAGGGAGCTTTGCAACGTGGCTGACTTTACGATATTTCAGAAACTCATCTAAAAATGTTCTGGGAGGTGATTATTCACTCCCAGAACAGGGGTGATTGATGATTTTCAGCAATGGTAAACTGAACTCGCGACGTAAGAAAATTCCGAATCCAAGAAATTACAGTTTTGTCAATACCGAGCACTGAAAGTTTAGAGAAGAGGCGATTATGAGGAACTCGGTCGAACGCCTTGGAGAAGTCTAGGAATATGGCGTCTGTTTGACAATTGTTATTCATATTAATCAGGGTTGGACAGAAATACTCAAAAATGTATTTGGAAATACAAATACTGGGATACATTAAAATAGTAGCTAAAATACTGATACTGAAATATATCTGTCAAAGTGAATCGCGATACGTATCGGAAATACATTTTAAATAGAGGCAAAAAGTATTTGGAAATACAAATACAGGAATACATTTAAGGGAGGGCAGAAATACAAATACAGAAATACTGATACTGCAATACATTTTTCAAATTTGTTTGAGACGCCAAATGAGATGAAGCTTGAAGTTGGAAGTGGAAGTTTTTTATCTGAAATTACTTTCCCGTAGGCTTGGCACTCTGCCTTGAATCTAGTGATTTCGGACGACGAGGAGTTTTTAATGGGCTAAAAAAACGTTCCATCAAGAACTGACCGCGGTCCCTTCCTTGACATCCTGTCTGTCTGACGAGAAATGCGAAAAGACCTCGACCTCTAAATAAATTCTAGGTCATCCTAAATCTCATCAAAACCTCACCACGCCCCTGCTCCAATAAGGACGCCCCTGTCAACATTGATCACATGACGTCACGGTAAAATGAACTGGTGTTCTTTACCTGTCGGTGTGGCCTTGAACATGAAACTTTACCACGCTGCTGTATGAAAGGACAATACGTACTTCCGTTGTAGGTTCTCTCGTTGAAGATTATGCAGGCAGTGTCATTTGGAATTTTCGAGAATATTGGACCACCTGGAGCATCCTGGAACACATGTCTTATTTTCTGTTACGGTTGAAAAAACGATACGGTGGCATCCTTGTTGTGACGGTCCTTCCTGCCGACCCTCCGCCACCAACGCATGAATTGCAGTCCTCAAGTTTCGCGTTGCATACTCCAAATAGAGACCTCGTGGATATCGACCTGATATTGCCGACACAGGTGCGAGCTCTCCGAGAAACAGCGCGCTCGAGACAAGTCGCAGGTGTACGAAGTTTGGGTCGGCACAGCGAGGCCACGTCTGACCTCCTCCCTGGGTTTCTGGATCACCAGAGCAGCGGGTCACTTTCACGTCGGCTGATGACGTACCCTTGAGCCGTGCAATATAACGGGCGCAGCCGCAGACGCATTCGAATATGTGCTGAACTTCACTGCGTGAGTCATCCTACTATTTCAAGTCAACCACCGCCAGGCTTGTGCTGCAACGTACTGTGACTCAGCTTTGCCGGCTGGGTGTACTGTGTACGCTAAGGCAAGAAAGACGTTTAGCAGCGGGCTTTTTGTGCCAGCAAACAATGACTCAAGAAACCCCTATCTAAGGACTGCGGCACAAGATGCTCTGACTCCACTTCTGGCACCCCACCTGGCTCGAGTCCCCGACTATGCAACACTTATCAGAAGAAAGAAGAGGACGCGTAGAAAAATAGTTTGGAGAATCGGAAGGAACCTTGGTCAGGATGGTAACAATGCCCCAACATCTCCTTGACCCTGGTGCCCTCAGAAGTGAAAAACAAACAAAAAAACGCGTTCGGATTTGTATTTTTCTTTTGTGGGGGGGGGGAGGGAGGGAGTATTTCTCAAGAAAGTTAACGAAATACATTTCACCCCTGCTTGTATCGCGATACAAAGAAACATCCAAAATGTATTGCGATACAGGAATACAGATACTCGGCGAAAAAATGTATCGCGATACAGAAATACAGATACGAAATGTATTTCTGAAATACTATCGCGATACATTTGTATCGCGATACTGCCCAACCCTGAATATTAATGTGTAGGTCATGAGTGAATTCGGCAAGCTGGGTTTCGCAAGAGAGATTTTTTAGGAAACCGCGTTGGTGAGAGTAAAAAAGTTGATCGAGTGCAAGTGACTGATTATGTTGGTGCTGAGTATATGCTCCAAAAGTTTTCAGGGGACGCTCGTTAAGGATATAGGACGATAATTGGATGTTAAGTGATCGGTTGCCAAGTTTATGGACTGGTACTATCTTTCGAAGTTTCCAATCTTTTGGAGAGCGGCCACACGAGAGGGATTGCGAGAAGATCAATGAAAGATAGTAACTGGTGATGACATCGATGTTCTTGATGATTTTGGAGTTGATATTGTCCGACCCGGCTGACGATGAAAGCTTCAGTTTGTTAATCAGCGTAGTTATTCCATGAGATGATATCGTTAAGGCGGCATGATGTGGCTAGATACCTGAAGAGGAGTAGGCAGGTTGTCAAGCGTCTTCAGTCGTGAACACAGAAACAAAGAAGTCGTTTAGGGCCGTTGTACATTCACTGTCCATGATTGAGTCGTTACTGCTGTCGGTTAGTTCCAGTGATCGCGATTGACATTTTGGCGATAGAAGTTGCCAAAATCGAGTTGGATTAGACCGAAGGATAGAGGGCATGTCATCAGATAGGAATTTTGTCTTGGCACGTTTGATATTTGCGGTATATTCTTTTGAAATGATTCCTATGGGCATCCCAATGTTGGGTAAGCCCGGTTTGTTTAGCTTTTCGATAGAGGCGTTTCTTTTTGTTATTTAGCGACTTGTGAGTTTTATTAAACCAGGGGTGGTTTCTGTCCGATTTAACGCAGACAGTCGGGATAAATATGTTGATGAGGTTGTTGAGCTTGGCTTCGGAATATATTCCAGTTTTCTTCAATAGTTCTGGAACTAAATTTTCTACTAAAGTCATCGTAATAGGCCTGCAATGCATGATTAATGGATGTGAAGTCTCCTCTCTTATAGTCTTTAATAAACTTTTGTGTAGGCGCTTTTTTGTGCTAATGGGAAGCGACAATGTTATGTGCAGCATTTGATGATCGGTTAGCCCTGGCGAATGAGCGATGTTCTTGATATGTTCTGGGGTGGTAGAAAATAAAAGATCAAGTTTTGTTGTCGAGTCTTGTTGGTTGCATGATGACTTGAGCGAACGTAAAATCAAGAGTTAGATCGAGAAATTTTCTAGATTCATTTTCTTCAGATTTGTTTGCGACTGTTAGCTCTGTCCAATTGATATTTGGGAAGTTAAAATCACCGAAAAGAAAGAATGACGCTTTACGGCGAGTGTTTCTAAGCTCGTGAGAGCGCGTTGCGCAGCTTATCAGTAAAGGCATTGTTGCTGTCGGGTGCTCTGTAGCAGATTTCAGATATTATTTCGGAAATGGGTGATGTGACGCATACCCACAATAGCTCAAGATTGGTATCGCGGCTGATGCAGAAGGAGGATATGATATCTTTTATGGCAACTAGGACGCCACCGCCCCGCCCCTTCTTAAGTGCCGGTCACGACGATAGATATTGTAGTTCATGTGGGGTGGAAATATTTCGGTGTCATGTATGTGTTCAGTTAACCAGGTTTCTGTGAGGATGATAATGTCGGCTGCGCTATCGTCAATGAGGCCGTGTAGGTCATCCCGCTTGGGCATGACGCTACGTATATTAGTGAAAAGGTTGATAATGCGGATGCTTGGGCAAGTTGGTAATTCATGCTTGGATGGAACAGCGCGGATGAACAGTCACACTCACATGCACAAGAAGCAAACAGACTCGCAGCGCTGACTTTCAACTCAGTTCTATATTTCCTTCTTCCTCAAATCTTCAACTTCTTCACCTTTACCGTTAATGAGAACAATTTACATTTTTACACAACAGAGACCAAATAGCCAATACACATTAAAAATCAATAATTTAGATAAATCATGCAAAAACAACTAAAAAAATAATATTTAAAAAAATTAAAAAATTAAATTAAAAATTAAGTTTTTAAAAATAAAATAAAACGAAAAGACAAATTACACCATCTTCCCGAGGGGAAATCATGGGGTGATGCGGAGCATCGCGGATCGTAATTAATTTATTCCCTTCTTGACTGATTGCTTTTGGCCGGCCGGATTTGGGCTGCGGCGGACGCGAGCCGCCGAGAAACGCTGGCAGACGACAGCCGCAGAAAGGCGGGGAAAGCTCCACCCCACCGGAAAGCCCTAACTTTCCAGTGGGGTGGGCTTGGCCGACCCCACTGGTGGGCCAAAGCCCACCGAGTGGGGTGGGCCTTGGGAAAGCCCTGGCTTTCCCAAAACTATCCTTCTTTCACTCCTCGGGGAACGCGCGCAGCGCGCTACCGCTGCTTACATTCACACAGGGGTTTCCCAGTGATTCTAATCAAGGGGGTGTGTCCCAATGGCCCGGGGGGGAGGGAGGCGATGCGAGGCGAGGTTTGCCAGATAAAATATAAAACCGTTTTTTTTTTAGTCCACTAGCTAAATTACAGACGCATATTAACCAAATGCTCATACCCGTGATGTATGTTTCCCTTTCTCTATATATACAACCTGAGAGGTGGTGTTTTCTACTTAATCTTAAAAAAAGAATTTTTTTTTTTCTTAGATTCAAGGGGGATGTCCAGGAAAACTAGGTGTGCGCTGGCACTTCTGGGGGGTCTGGGGAAAATACCTGCATTCACGCTTGAAGGAGAGGAGACTAGGAGGAGGAGAGTTGACGCATGCGCGCGCGGTGTGAGTAGAAGCGAACGCACGCGAAGTGCACGCAGCTGGTAGAGAGAGAGAGTGGAGAGAGTAACGCGCAGCTGTTGGAGAGAGGAAGGAGGAGAGTTGCGCATGCGTAGTGTGAGTGCGGACGACGCCGACGCCGACGCCGCGGGACATAGACCCGAGCAAGAGATGCTCCGCATCTAAAATATCTCATCACTAATGGTGCTTTGATGATATCTCTAGATAATCCAATTCTTTCTGTGACTGTTCATGTCTGTTCATCCGTGCTGTTCCATCCAAATAGTGAAAAGGACAGAGAACTGCATCCGCTTATCAGGTTTATATTTTATTGCTCAGGCGGTGCAGTTTTTTTCGGGTATTACATAGCTAGCTGCGCGATTCAATGACTAAATCTGAGTTGGTGTCGTGTATATAGCATAAGTTGCCTACATAAAGCCTATCGAGCCGTAGTATGAAGGGACATTTCTTTTGTTTGACGAACTGGAGAAGTTTGTTGCGCCCTAATCTCGTTGCCGCCAAGAAGTCTTCACGAACTGCGAAGTTGGTTCTCTTTAATTTTGGCCCGCATGCCAGGATTAATTTCTTGTCCTTGAATCGACTGAGCTGAGCAGTTATTAGACGGTTTCTGTTCGTTGCGAACTAGCCCAAGCAATATGGCCGTTCCATGTTATTTGCATCAAGACCTTGCTGCCATGTGCAGAATGCCATCAACCTTGTTTCAGATTGTTTCCAATCTTTTTCTGCAAAGACGACGTTACTGTAGAGGACGATAAAACTCCCCGTGCAAGGCTTTGAGAGGCGGTGAGAATCATAAAAATTGCACGGTTGTTTCATTTTAGCCTCAATCTCTATCTGACTTTTTGTTAAAAGAAACCTCGGCGGAATTAGTACAGGTGTCCGTCCGTCCGCCACTGACACATAAATAAAAAGAATAAAAAATACTGGAGGTGCCGGGGTTTGAACCCGGGGCCTCTCACATGCGAAGCGAGCGCTCTACCACTGAGCTACACCCCCGATGCTTCGGACGTCCCAGAAGTGTTACACAAATATTTACGGGATTCTTTCCTCGGTAAAGCTAAACAACACATCGCACGCTCATTCTCAGCCCAATTAAAGGGACCATGAAATGACCTTTTTACTTTTGCCAAATAACTTTTACATTAAACCGTCAACGTTCACTGAATGCCGAACAGGCATCCGTTTTCATCTCGGTTCAATAACTTCTACACAAAAAATAATGAAATATCGACTTTTTCTTTCTCTCCAACTGACCGCAAAACAAGTTGCGGCGTAATTTTGACGGTCGTGACGTACGCTGGGACAGGAACCGGAAGTTCTCTCGGCTGTAGAATGGGAGCGTCAGCGGCGGCGAGTTGGGGGTGCGCCGGTAGGTTTTACTGCGCTGATGGCGCTGATGTCACCGACGTATTTTCTGAATCGGCGCCCCTCATCGCCGCGATTGCCATGGACACATCGCAGCTGAGCGAAATTCAATGAGATATTTTTCGCTACAGTGACAGCATGGGACTAGTCCCATACGCCGGTATGCTTGTTGGGAAGTGCGGCGAGTCTTCCGGTGAAGACTCCAGAAGTCAACCCAACTGTCATTGTTGGTAAAAGGCGGCCCGTGTCAGTCGTTTGCAAAGCGACGTAGATAGAAACAAATTGCCGCGGCGTTTTTTCGCTGCCTCGGAGATGCAAGAGCGAGCCGACGTTAAAAAAGATACGTTTGAACTACGACAGTGTCAGCAAGAGCCACGTAAATACCTGTTCACACTCGGAGCGTTCGCGCGCGTTTGATGGAAGTGCTGTATTTACGCTGTTGGTAAGCGCTTCGGGACCGATATTTTGCGATTGCAACTCGATACTGACTTGACACTCGGCAAAGGAAGGTTGGACCGGCATTGCACGTAGCTCCCACGAACTGTTATAGCTCGACAGTGACGTGCAGTCGTGTCAGAATAAAAATGGCATACTAATAACAAAGTGTACATACCGTGTTACGAAGGTAATCCATACGGCGTTTATTCGAGCTCTATATCACACAAAACAAGGAGATAGAATCGACGGAAGTCCCTTTTCGACGACAGTGTTCGTCAACACTGCCTCGGAAAACAAGGAAATGACAAAGGGAAGAGATTGACCTCACCTCTTAATCTAAAATTGAGGTCAGCGATCAAACTATAATACGGGAAGGGTCCACAAGGGTCGCGCGGGCATATTCCATTCAGCACGCCAGCCGGTCGTGGGCACTGTCTTGGTCAAGTACCGTCGAAGCAACGCTGCGGAATGGCTGCTAGGCCTATATCTGCCAAACTCGGTTGCCGTTTCAGCTTGTCTCGGGTGTTTGCGGATCCAGCGTTCTTGTTCGTCGTGGTCTGTTTCAAGTACTTTTTTCTTGCTGCTTGAAGTCGGGACGCGCGAGAAGAACACGTAAAAAAATAAACGTTCGTTGGTCGTCGTGACCACGGTGACCAAGCGACGCTGTCGGCCATGCTGATTTGATCGTAAAAAGGAGTCACTAAATAAAGCTACGCTTTCAGAGTACCGAAACTCCCAAACTACGCGTCTGAAGCGCGTCAGGCGCCGCCATCTTGGGTCCACGCGCAGATGGAGGAGTAGACTCGCTAGCTAAGCCGACGAGCTGTCACCAGAGTACCGCATAGCCGCTTTCTGTGGCAGCTATAATTACCGACAACTACTGTAGCGTACTGATTCCAACAGCGTCTCAGGCGCGAGCGGCCATCATTGGGTCCACGCGCAGATGGAGGTGTGACTCGTAGCGTGAGTCCAACGCCGCAGCTGTAGCACGTCTGCTTGCTGCTCAGCTGTCACGCGCGCGCAGCTGATGGCAGTCGAATCAAAGTCGTGTTGTTCGTATCTCGATCGTAGATAAGAACAACTCGACGTGCTTCGCTGACGAACTTGCAGCGTGCGCGCGCAGTAAACAGCATAAGCAGGCTAGCAGGCAGCGGCCATCGCTGCGACCCAAGATGGTGGCGCTTGAAAAACCGCGATGATGATGACAGCGACTCACGTGACTGCCGCTGTCCAATGATGTCGCAGCGTAACTCAGAATATTGTTGAATAGAGCGACTGTATTGTCGACTAAACGCCAAAGAAAAGGAATACGGTACTCTGGAAGCGTAGCTTATTTAGTGACTCTAGCTGAGCCAAGCCGAGCTGTAGCCGTCGCCTGCGCTGGCTGCCATAGCCGAAGCTGTGGCAGCGAATCAAAGTCGTGTTGTTCGTATCTCGACGTAACACGGAAAACGCGCGTGCTGAGCGACGGACTTCAGCGTGCGCGCGCAGTAAACAGCAAACAGCAGCAGGCAGAGGATCGCTGGACCCAAGATGGTGGCGTTGAAAAAACGCGATGATGATGATAGCGACTCACGTGACTGCCGCTGTCCAATGATGCCGCAGCGAACCAGAATATTGTTGAATAGAGCGACTGTATTGTCGGCAAAATGCCAAAGAAAAGGAATGCGGTACTCTGAAAGCGTAGCTTAATTATAGTGACTCTAGGCGGAGCTGGCTCTCAGCTTCGTTTACCACACGATAGATGGCGCTTGGCTCTCAGCATTATCCAATTTGGCAATTTTCGCCACACATCTCTAATTATGCTACAAAATGTGGATCTGAATGTTATTTAACAAAACTTTTAGGAAACATTTGCCGGATATTTATTGTTTATGATCGCGGTGCTGGTGAGGTAGGCGCTTACCCAATAGGGGACGTGGATTCGGCTGACGTGCTGCAGTTCCGCGGATGCATAGCAGTGAAAAGGCAGAGAGCTTTCGAAGGAAAGAAGGCGCAAACGAGTCCAGTTTTCTTTTAAAAGTTCTATAGCAAAGAAGTTTTTTTGGCTCCCTATTTTTGTGTTTGTGTTTCTTTTCACACCTTTTACGACGCCCGGTGGATGAAATTCAATTTCAGAATCATTTCAGGGTCCCTTTAAAGCGCAATCGCTCCGAACCATTTCCAAAGTTTCAGAAGTTACTGTTATCTTATTAAAAAGTTTGAAATGATATGAAATTTTTAATGGGAAAATGGCGGCGGACGGAGCTCTCGAATGCATGGAGCGGAATTAATGGGAAAGTTTTCCCATCAAAACTTTCAGAAATACCCATATTACATTTGATTGAGATAACCGTTCGCGCTGAAAATCTGGCATCTGGTTGGGACTTCTAGCGGTACATCTGGGCGCAGAACGCGCATTCGGCGATGCATAGTTTACTTTTGCGGTAAAAAATCCTGCAAATTTTTTATTCCTTTTCTTTTTTTTTTTTCTGCGGGGGAGGGGGGAGGGGGCGTTGCACGTTGTATACGTGAATCAAGGATCGTCATTACACTCATAATCGATAAGGTTGGTTCAAAGTTTACCCTTCCCCTGAACCCACTTGGTATAAAGCATTACATCTGCCCAAATACGAGCGTTACGGAGTACAAAAACATCAACGCATGGTTCACCTTTCGTCTTCGTGTCAAGCGTATTTCCTGGCAAGAATGCATCATTACCATTATCCTAATTTCTGAATTACCTGTTTTAGGATATTGGTGGATAAAGTATAAACCTATATATCTACAGAATGTCACAAAAATATTTACATGTTCTTTTTTTTATCGCAAAAATAAACTAGGCATTACACCGAACGCTCATTCTCCGCCCAAAGGTAGCGCTAAAGGTCACAACCAGATGCCAAAGTTTCAGCCCGATTCGATACCTTATTCGAAAGTTATAAGTGATTTTCTGAAAAGTTCACTGGGAAAATGGCGGCCGACGGCGTTTTCGAATACATGGGGCTCTATGGCACCAGAGGCCGAAAACCTCAAAAATGGGATCCATTTTCCCATTGAAATTTTCAGAAAATAACTTATAACTTTTGATCCTAGCATCCTAAACAAAAACAAAAAGAGAGAAGCATTACATTGATGCGTGGCCGATTTCTCTATTAAATACGGTATCAAAGATCGACTACCTCGGAACTCGCTGACACCAGAGGGCGCCATCGGACCACCAGAAGCAGCAATTAGCGTAACAAGTACCCTTCAGTCACAATTTTTAGGTGAGGATGTATTCAAATATTTAATTTCAGCACGCTAGAATTGAAATTTGCGACTTTTCGTGACTGAAAGGGCAACGCACGTGACGTTGTCGCCACGGCGACATTCAGAATGCACTCGCGGCCGCGGCATGT